>JAODAL010015325.1:0-84314 GCA_025379985.1 Phyllomedusa bahiana | reverse complement strand
TTTAAATTTCGATACTACGTACGGCTAAAGGCTTTATTCCCCGGTATAAAACCCTTTGAACGTATCGACCACAATAACGGCACCTCTCCTTCTCACACACTATTTTTGTACATGCAAGTTTTAAGTATTTTAATTCAAAAACACATTTTAAAAATGGGAGGAACCCACCAAGTCTTTGTTTCTCTTTTTTTTATTGTTTTAAAAAGGGTTGTGTACTACTGAATTCAGCTATTTTAAAATCTTGAAAAAAACAAGTCATTTTGAAAATTGTCCATTACCGGTCCTACCTATTCCTGTTTTTGACAGCACCCACACCCGGGAGCCACTTTTGACAATTTTGAAAAACAAATGTCTTTTTAAAACCACATTTGTTAAATAGGACCTGTAGTATAGCGCATTTCATAGCAAAACCCCCCCAAAAATTCAAAACAGACCCTTGACCCACTTTTGACAATTGGGGGAAACAAATGCCCCTTTTAAAAACCACATTTTTTAGAATAGACCTTAGTATAGTGCATTTAAAGCAGATGACCCAAAAACTTTATAAAAATGACTTCTCAGCCCACTGTTAAAAATTGTGAGGGAAAAAATCACTTAAACGCCACATTTCTGTTTTTCCCAAAGGGCCATGATTATAGCTTTCTCACGCAAATGACCCCAAAAAATTTTAAAAATGACTTCTCAGCCACTATTAAAAAATTTTGATGGAGAAAGCCACTTTCAAGCCACATTTTTGTTCCAAAGGACCATGATTTAGCTTTTAATCCACAGCAACAACCCCAAAAAATTATAAAAATGACTTCTCAGCCACTTTAAAAAATTTTTATGGAAAATGCCACTTAGAAGCCACATTTCTGTTAAAGGCCCCTAATTAAGCGTATCCACACAACAGACCCCCAAAACCATTGACAAAGCAAAAAATTTTAAAGTAAAGTGAGTAAATTGAATACGGTGTTGTCATAAACCTTGGTGTCTTTCAGTCCCACACCGCAAAACCCCAAAAGACTTTTGGGGAATGAAAAAAAATTGCAGGAGAAAGAACATTTTTAAAAAAAAATTTTCAAGAGGACCATTTTGTTTTTAAAGGAATGTGAAGTAAACCCGGCAACAAACGGTGACCGGCAATTTAGGCCCCAACATCATCAAGATCCATGCCCCGAATCATCTTGAGAAAAATCAAAAGATCCAAATTATCTGTGAAAACGATGCGTTTGTCTGTAATGACTCCCCAAAACTGTGCTAAAGGTCCCTAAAAATAAGTGGTGCTGGGCAGGACAAAACCTCTTGGTGTGGGGAGCGAGCTCGGGGCCCTTCTCCCTTTTTGGGTACCCCAAAATCGTTGGGTCCAAACCATCAAAAAAAAATTACATCGTTGGTGAGGGGGGTAAATAAAGATTTCCGAGGTCACCCTTAGGGTTCTGCCACATTGCCCCGCTGCCCCACTCAGCACTTTGGGTCTCTATTGCTGTCACGTTGCTGATGTTGTTCCACCGTGACATTTGAAGAATGTGAAGCAGACTAAACAGATGTCTCCAGTTAATCAATCAGCAAGGTCTCCATTTCCTGCATTTTACTCTCTATTTGGGTGGGTGGAAGGAAAGTGCTGAGCTTTGTTTTGTACCGGGGATCCAGGAGGGTGGCCACCCAGTAACTGTTGTTCATTTTGATGGCCTTAATGCGAGGATCATGTTGGAGGAAATGGAGCATCCAAACACTCATATGAGAGATGGAACTGTGAAGGTAAAGAGATTTGAATCAATATTGTGTTATATGTATAATTATGAAATCCCAAGCTTTTCTCCTTATAAGGCATTTCAGCTGAGCGGAATCCATTTTGTGGAGAATGATGCAGCAAATATGAAGAAGCTAAGATGGCTCAGGATGTGACCACTTGTTATCTGTTTCCTCAAAGATGTGACCTCCACCCTATTGCCCTCCCTTTCCTGAATTTTCTTTTCACTGGAAAATCACTGAATTTTTGGGCTAATGCAATCCCAGAGACTTTTTCCCCAGAGAAAAACGTGGACCAATAAAGTGTACTTAACAGCTGCCTAAATATGGACATACATCCGTTCCTCTCTCCCTCTATTGCGCCTGCGTTTATCTTGATTAGAGTTTATACAAATATTTTGTGTAATGCTTTGTTTTGTCAGAATTGCTTGGAACATGAATGAAATCTGACCCAGAACCCTGTGTCTGACTCAATTTCTAATCGGCCGATACTTGTTCCCCCAATCGTGATTTGGAATACCGGGGCAAACGGGTGAACCCCCCAATGTTGGTAAACGACCCCCAACATTATGGCGCCGCATCCGTGGGGCGTGGCCCGAGTGGATCTAGGACCCCTGAGGACCCGAACCTGCCACGGGCGTTTGAGGACCGGAGGATATCAAATTGAGGACTGCAGCCTCTAAAGGTCTCGGTAAGTTGATGCATTTATATGTATTTAACTACCGTTGGCCATTTAATGTCTCCCGGTTAGTAGATTGCTTGTGGTATCTGGTCCGCGGGTGGTCACAATAAAGTGACTCAACCTAGACAACTTTGATCCAGCCGGTCACGTTTCGAACTTTGTTTTGCTGTGACTTCCAGTAGTTCGGATTGTCACTGTTTGTAGTCACTAACCCCTTTGCCCGGTATGGTTGCTGACATATAGTGGGAACCTTCACAGTCTCTAGGGTTAATTGTTGAGTGGTACGGGAGTCTCCGGGTTATTTTTGGGACAAGATCTGTTTATTGCTAGAATATTCAGGTGGGTCCGGGTTAGAAATAATCCACTAGGGATTATTCTGAAACATATAAGTATACATATATGTTCTGGCAAAGACCGGGAAGATACGGTCCCCACATTGTGGCAACAAAGGGTGGGACTATTGTTGGTTAAGTTAGGGACTTTTTATTACGTTGATAGAATCCTTGTGTTGTTGAGACCGGGATCTGGGCACAGACCGTTGGCCACGGCTGTGTAGTCTTTGTCAGGTTTTGGAGACTCCCCAAGCATAGAACACCAACATGTTTAAGATGTTTCAAAAAGAGCATAAGTTGCCTGAAGGGGCAGAGACTGTTGAAGAGATTGTATGTAGAAAAGAAGGGAAAAAGTATGTGAAAAATGCATTCAGAATGTATAAATTGGTGGGATTGTCAAAGAAGGGAAGATTGCAACCATCTAAATGGCAAGAGGTAGTGGAGAATCAAAGAGGGCAGTTATCTGACAAAGGATGGTTGGAGATGGCACAGGCTCACCTCCGAGTGGCCAAAAGTTTGCAAAAAGAAGGTTTTGTGGAAGTTGAAAGTGTTGGAGGGAAGGATAAGGAAGGAAAACTGTATGGTTAAATTTTTCTGTTTTAGTTAGGTAAGAAAAAACTGCATTCAGGGTTAATTTTATGTTCAAGCTACATCACTTGTTATCTTTCACACTGAAATTCTGGCAGAGTGTATAACCTTGGCTTCGATTCAAAGCCTCTGTTAGGGGGGGTAGCTGCTGCGGGGACATTTCTCCCTCGGCTCTAAGGTGTAATGAGAAATTATAGCGCTCAGTCAAAGAAAGTGCAGTCGTGTAGTTTGATCGAAGAGAAAGGATGGTGAAATATATATATATATATGAGACTAAAAGCATAATTACGCTCTGTGTAATGAGTATATATCATGGAGATAAGCTAGCATGTTGAGACAAGCACTGAAAGAACAATGATGTCTCCCCCAAGTCCACCCCTAAAGCCCCAAGAAACTCAGGGGGAGAGTGGATGACCCGCAGTGCGGTGGTCTCACCCGCGTTTGGTCAAGGGGGGTTTCGGGGAATAGGGAGGGCCCCTCGTGCTCTGTACCCCCCTCCTGGGACCGAGTACAATCCGGAAAGGTGGGATCCCAAGCTCAGTTGCATGTAAAAAACCAGCACGGTGTCATGTACTGTTCTCTCTGGGTCATGGGGATATCACCACTCACCGGGTGGGAGCCATAGTTAACCCCGCCAACCCTCAATTGTCACACCGAGGGGGTTTGGCACAGATTATAATGGAAAAAGCTGGTGTCTATAGATACCCCATTCTAGAATGTGTACAACTGCATTTAATGCCTATTATGCAATTTATCACTGAAGGCCATACCCCCTGGGGTCCAGATCTCCTCAGACATACTTAGCTGTATTGGGGTAGAGGGTCGCATTCATAAGTCGCCCCTCACCGTGCCAATTAATGCTGGTCCCTTCCCTGACTTGATGATCCGTTTCCTAGTATCAGACACCTGCCCTGTAAAATCTACTTGAAGCGGACCTTCTGCACTAAATATGGCACAAATACAGGATACTCCAAAAGGGCATGGAATTAGACCTTTTGACCCGCATCTGAAGATGGGATAGCGTACCGCTGTGCCCTTAAAGGCCTTATCTGCAGTTATGATGTCCCTAATGGAACCCAGACCAAGATTCCACCTACATTCTAAAACCCAGCTACCACAAAACTTATGCCCTCAAGGCCTGACGATGTTGACTAACTCCCCAGAAACCTGCTTTTGTCAGTTTGTCTAAAGAAGAAGGCCTGAAGATTCAGATCCAGACCTTACTAAACGTTGGTGTCCTAATATCCTGTACATCACCATGTAACACGCCTCTGGAGTCCTCACTCAAGACCATGCTGGGAAACAACGCCCCTTGGGATACTATTCAGCACGTCTGGATCCAGTTGCTCGGACAGCGCCCAACTGCTTGAAGGCTGTACACGCCGCACAGATTTTACTGGATAAGACCGCAGACATCGTCCTGGGACATGATGTACTTATTCAGGCCCCCCCATGACCTTGCTGCAGTCCTACAGCAGACCTTGCCGAAGCATATGACTCATCAGCGCCATCTACGCTTACAGTGCTCTTTACTGCTGCCCTCACCCAGCCACTCTTCTTCCACTACACAGGGGGGAAGAAACAGAAGTGGACTATGACCCAGAAGATGATGACCACCATGATTGTTTGAAAGCCTTACAAGATCAGACTGCTGCCCCATTCACAGTGGTGACCGAGGAGATCCCCCATGCAGATCCTGATCTCTGGACTGATGGATCAAGATATGCTACTGAAGATGGGACTTTTCATACAGGATTTGCAATAACCACAGAAGATGAAATCCTCATGGCAGAAGCACTGCCCCCACACTTTTCAGCTCAAGTTGCAGTTACAGGCTCTGGAGGAAGCCTGTAAAATGGCCAAAGGAAAGACAGCCAATATATGGACTGATTCAAGGTATGCCTATGGCATAGCACATGACTTTGGACTCATCTGGAAAAATAGAGGATTCATCACAGCAGCGGGAACCCCAGTCAAGCATGCAGTACAGATCAAGTCTCTGATGGCCGCACTTGAACTGCCCACAAAGGTAGCCATCTTAAAGGTTAAGGCCCATGGCAAAGTGAAAGACAGACAGACCCGAGGAAACCAGACAGCGGACCAAGCCGCAAAAGCAGCAGCTCTTGGTGTAGTGTCATCCAAGTGGCTGGATCCTGAGCCCATTATGGTAACCACCAGAGCTCAGAAGAAGGAATTCATTAAACAACAGGATTGATAACTACAGCCTCTGATTGGAGGCCCGGCTGGGCCCCTCAAGAAAGAATATCAGCAGAACAACATTTGGCAACTGCAAAGGAGAAACAACAGTGGAAGAAAGTGGAGCAACTCTCGAAGAGGAATTTGGAAGTGCCCAAAAGGCCCTTTTCTTTTACCTAGACGAAATTTCCTGCCATTGCAGCCTGGGCCCATGGAGCTACTCATCTGGAAAGAAATCCCGGCACTCAGCTAGTGCAGAAGTTGTACCATGCTCCAGGAATCAGTTCTAATTGCAGCTTACAATCAAGCATGTACTATCTGTACCACCTGCAACCCTTCCCCAACTGCTCAAGTTCCCATGCAGCACTTGGCGAAGCCAGAATATCCCTTCCAAAGGATTCAAGTGGACCACATCCAGATGCCTAAGAGCGGGAAGTATGAATATGTTTTGGTTGCAATAGACATGTTTTCAGGATGGCCAGAAGCCTACCCAGTGACCAACATGACCTCCAAAGTAACGGCAAAGAAGCTGATTACTGAAATAGCTTGTCGATTTGGAGTTCCTCAGGTGATCGAGTCGGACCAGGGTCCAGCATTCTCTTCCTCGGTTTTCCGAGAACTTTGGAACATGTTAGGGGTAGATTTGGGCCTCCACACGCCGTACCATCCCAAAAAGCTCTGCGAAGGTAGAAAGAATGAATGGGACCCTCAAGAATAAGTTGTCAAAAATGACTGCTGAGTCCCCCTTGCCCTGGCCAGACCTTCTCCCAATTGTTCTATACCACGTTAGGCACACCCCACAAGCAAAACATGGTCTAACCCCATTTGAGATACTGTTTGGGAAGCCTCCTTCTGTGTTTGAGGTCAGGGAGCAAGAGTTAGGGGAAAATAGTGACAGGACTGTACAATTTGTGATTGAATTGTCTAAAGAGTTGACTAATTTGCATGCTGCAGTCTCTGCTTGTCTTCCAGAATCCACAGGGGAAACGGTGCATGATTTCAAACCAGGAGACCGAGTGTACCTAAAGAGGCATATAAGGAG
This sequence comes from Phyllomedusa bahiana, assembly GCA_025379985.1. Lineage (NCBI taxonomy): Eukaryota > Metazoa > Chordata > Amphibia > Anura > Hylidae > Phyllomedusa > Phyllomedusa bahiana. The sequence goes on along the minus strand of JAODAL010015325.1, from coordinate 77,743 downwards.
GAATTGCCTGGAGCCCAGATTTGAAGGCCCATTTACTGTTATCCTGATTACCCCCACTGCGGTGAAATTGGAGGGGAAGCCCACGTGGATCCATGCTTCTCATTGTAAAAGGGACCCAGTGACAAAATGATTGTTTATATCCTTTTATTAGTTTTACCCGTAGCCGCAGCTAATGCTATAGTGATTTTTTGGATGGACATTAACCGAAGTGTGCAAACCTTTTCATTTGATGCTTGTGATATATTCCCCAATAATCCCTGCCAGAAGGATGTCTTTCCCCGCAGGTATGGACCTCGATCCTTTGTGACAGGGGTGTTTTACTTGTGTGTAACACGCCCCGGGAATGAAAATTGCTATTACTGGTCAGATGTAGGATATAGATTCTATTGGAGTGCCAAGGGGGGTCCCAGATCAGTTCAAAGCGCTAGATCAAATTGCTGCAGGCTTCGCTTCCCTTATTCCCCAAGTTCAAATTAATAAGAATGTAGACTGGATTAATTACATTTATTATAATCAGCAAAGGTTTGTTAATTACAGTAGAGATGGGTTTCAGGGAGTCTATGAAGAATTAGGCCCCAATACTAGGATGACCTTACAGAACCGATTAGCCATCGACATGGTGCTGGCTGAGAAAGGAGGAGTTTGTGGCATGATAGGTGAAGAATGCTGCACCTATATACCTGACAACACAGGAGTGAATGGAAAAATCACTATCGCCCTAGGTAAGATAAAGAGTCTGTCCAAAGAACTTAAGGAGAACTCAGGAGTGGACACTTCTTGGGCCTCCTGGCTGACTGATTGGACTGGAGGCTGGAAGCGCTGGTTACAGCAGGTGGGCATGGTACTACTAGTTATATTAGTGGTGCTACTGTTTGTACTGTGCTGCTGCATTCCCCTCTACAAAAATCTATTGGCCAGGATAGCTGCGGGAGGAGCCACCTCAGGAACTTTCCTTATGCACGAACAGGAGCCTCTGATGTGTGATGAAAGAGGGCACCACAGACATCCCCCCCTTACCAAACCCCCATAAGTATGAACCAAGAGTTTAATTCTCTGATTTGAAGGGACAGTTCTTGGGGAAAACCTCACACTGTTATTTTGGTCACTGGAAGTTGCGTGTTGAATTCCCCCCCCCCCCCCCTTAGAGGGGTTTCCTCACAATTCTTCTGAAGAAATCCCACACCCTTTACCCCCAGTGTGAGCAGTTTCCAAAGCTCCTATGCTATTCTTAGTTTCAGGAAGGACAATAGGGACAGTGGAGAAAATCTTGGTCTTTAGGGGGGATTGTGAAGGTAAAGAGATTTGAATCAATATTGTGTTATATGTATAATTATGAAATCCCAAGCTTTTCTCCTTATAAGGCATTTCAGCTGAGCGGAATCCATTTTGTGGAGAATGATGCAGCAAATATGAAGAAGCTAAGATGGCTCAGGATGTGACCACTTGTTATCTGTTTCCTCAAAGATGTGACCTCCAGCTATTGTCTCCCTTTCCTGAAGTTTCGTTTCACTGGAAAATCACTGAAGTTTTGGCTAATGCAATCCCAGAGACTTTTTCCCCAGAGACAACGTGGACCAATAAAGTGTACTTAACAGCTGCCTAAATATGGACATACATCCGTTCCTCTCTCCTCTATTGCGCCTGCGTTTATCTTGATTAGAGTTTATACAAATATGTGTGTAATGCTTTGTTTTGTCAGAATTGCTTGGAACATGAATGAAATCTGACCCAGAACCCTGTGTCTGACTCAATTTCTAATCGGCCGATACTTGTTCCCCCCAATCGTGATTTGGAATACCGGGGCAAACGGGTGAACCCCCCAATGTTGGTAAACGACCCCCCAACAGAACCTTGATTACCAAGCCTCTGGGTCGAGGGGCACTAGCAAACTGATCGTCCTCATCTTCCTCCTCCGCCTCAAAGTCGCGCCAATCTCTCTCCAAGGCAGAGTCGTCGGTAACGTCGGTGTCCAGGAATACCTCCTCCTCCTCCGCTTCCTCCGGCACAGCTTCAACACAGCCCTGACTTGCCTCAGATGATGCACCCTGAGAACTGATGCGCCGCCTTGCACTAGCCCTGGACCACGAACCATTGCCTAATGAAGACCGATAAAATTTTGAAACTGTCGGGCCTTGTGGATACGATGGAGAGAGAGGCTCCATGTCCGCATCTGTGTCCGTCTCCTCCTCCGTCGCTGACGGGACCAGATGTTTCAGAGTGTCCAACGATCGTTCCAGAACTAAGATCACCATAATGCTCATGCTGACAAGGGAATTGTCCGCACTGACCATTTTGGTGGCTTCTACAAAACTGGCAAGGATGGTGCAGAGCTCTTTCACCTGCTCCACTCTCGGTGGCTCAACATCCCGAGGTCCGCAACCGCTGCTTGTCAGGCCATGTGTCACTTCGTACTGCGTAATGGCATTGCGCTGCTGCCACAATCGCTGGAGCATGTGGAGGGTGGAATTCCAGCGTGTTGCCACGTCAACAATGAGACGGTTGACGGGGAGGCCGAGCTGACGCTGCAACGCAGCCAGGCGGGACGAAGCAGGGTGCGAACGGAAGGCGGAAGTGCGAACTCAGACCTCGAGCCTTCCTCAGCAGGCAGTCCGGACCCGGGTAGCGCTTTTAAGAAATTTCTGGATGACAAGGTTCATGACATGTGCCAGGCAAGGGATGTGCTCCAGCCTACCGATCTTAAGGGCGGCCAGCAGATTTTCGCCCGTTATCGCACACCACCTTGCTGGCACAAGGTTCTTGTCCCCCAGCCAGCGCTCGGTCTCGTTGCAGAGAGCTGCCCACAGCTCCTGACCTGTGTGGGACGGTCTCCAAGATGATTAATTTCAACAAGGCCTAGTTTCTCGGGGCCCGTGATGCCACCAGAGGACCTTTGGGGAAAGAAACCTGCACCATCCCTGTGGTTTTGAAGAGCGTGCGCAGAGCCTGAGAGCCACCGTCAACACCAGAGACATCCACCCAGCTCACCCAGTGAGCTGTCAGAGAGATATAGCGGCCTTGGCCGTGCTTACTAGTCCATTGTGTCGTGGGTTTTGATGGACTTTTCAGACACGATGCAGATAAGCGCTTGAAATAACTGGAATTTTAGATGGACAAGTGGCTGGCTCCAGGGCAGGGACGGCTTTTCTGGCAAAGAAATGGCACTCTCGGCATCTGGTCTATTGGGCAGGCAAGTGGGCCCATGACGTGGCGGAACCATTCTGTGTCCACCAGACGGAAAGGCAACATTTCTAAGGCCAAAAGGCCTGGTCAACTGCCGACATTCAGGCTTTTGGCTTTGGGGATGGTTTGGGTTAAAGTGTTCTTACGCTCCCAAAACTGGAAGACAGAGGCCTGGCTGCATGGGCGTCAAATGGTGGAATGGAGAATGGTAGGATGGGTCTCTGGTGGTGCCTCGTGAGTACTCGGGCGACTGGTGGAGGGCTAAAGCTGGAGGCCTGTCCCTGATCATGACTTGAGAGACAATATGGCCGCTGAGGATCGCTTGGTGGTGGCGGGGGAGGAGGAGGAGGCAGAAGAAGAAAACAGAGGGTGTGGCTTCTTTGGCCGTGTTGCCTCCATTTCACTCATGCTTCGCTGCATGTGACCCCCCCATTAGACATGTTGGTTGGTGTTAACACCTAAGGATTCTTGCCTCTACTGATGCGTTTACGCAAAAGGCCGGGGCATATGACATCGCTGGGTTGATTCAGAGGCTTATCGCGAAAAAAGGAGAGGCTTGGAGGTCCATGGACCTTTTCAAGCGGCGTATAACGCGTAGGACGGTGTTTTCCGCTGATCGTGGGTGGGCGGGAATTCATGTCAAGCGGACTTCATGCGGCCGCACCTCTCACTTTTGTGAGGCGGTAGGTGGACCGTACTTGGAGACCACTTCACCCCATTGTCTTACTCCTTTTCCAGTGATGTGAAGCACTCGCAAGGCAAAATTCTGCTGAAAAGACCACCATTGGGATCAGCAATGTCGTCATAATATCATCAACACAGGTTGACTTCGGTCGTCAGACATGCTGCAATCCAGGAACTGCGGGCTACAACGCAAGGAGGCACTGCATGGCGTTGCCTGATCACGGCCCGTGGGAATTATTTTTGCCGTTTGACCGGCGTTCCTTCTTCCTCCTTGAGTGGCCATCAGTAACTGGGCGTCAGAGCAGACAAAATAATCCTCCTTTTGGCCTCTTGATCTTTTAAAACAGGTCTTCCTGGACCCCATACCCATTTGTCATCTAAAGAGGTCTTCAGTTTCAGAAATTGGATTATCCACAGTGGTGGGTACAACGTGTTGACATTTGGGCTGCCTTCGCTTCATGTGTGGAGGGATGCTGATGATGCTGATGAACGACATTTGTGGTCCATGACTGGGAGGTGATGAGGATGTAAGACTGCTGGATTGCAGGTTGATTAACCACTGAGAACAATTGGCGACGCTGTTCGTTACTGAGATTCTCACAGGGCCCTGACCCAGCGATAGGACAGGCCTGAAGGTCCTGCACCGACGATCTGCTGGCATGCGTTGTTGTCAACAACACTGGACAGGAAACACCTTTTCTCATACCTTCTACTCCAGTCATACCACTCTCTTTTTCTCGCCTTACCCACCTGCATTTCGCTCCATGTTCAGAAAACTTAAAATTTAAGCTAGGTATGGAAGAGTTTTTGAAAAGGTCTCATTATAAAAGATGGCAAATCACAGCTATTCTTTGTAATCCACTCTAATTTTATTCGCAGACTATCTAGGATTAGATAACTCGATTTTTTTCTAGCGAAAGTATACTGTGAATATGGGTTGAGTGGAAGAACCGTTTTCGTAAGACAAAATCACACAGTGTTCTTCCTTAAGTCCCAGGGATTTACAACTGCCAGTGGACTAGGAATGATAGTTTTCAACAAAAATATATACACAGTGCAACCAACTGAGATTCAACTAGGCGCAATAAAACTATTCAGCAAGTTACAAGGATGAGAAATTGCGTTTTTTGCAGCAATGATCATAAACGAGAACAGTTGCTAGAAAATTTTTCTATCAGAATTGTCGTACAATCATGGCTTTTTGAAAACAACTGTGGCCGCACCCGTGCTATTACTGCTATTTAAAAATTATACGGATATAAAAACGGTGGTTTTTGCACCTATAATTTCAACTGCGGTGAACTACAAAATTTCTGTATTCATATTTAAGTACAAGGATTGGGTCTATGAACTAAATGGCGCCAGCACCAAAAGTAAAAAAAAACACCTATTTGAAATGTGATAAGGATAGGTAATAAAAGGTGGTTTTTGCACCTATGAAAATACACCCTGCAATTAACTAGCCAATGTCTTATGGTTATATCCGTACAAGATGGGTTCTTTTAACAAAAATGGCCCTTGCCCAAAAGTGAACAAAAACCTAATTAAATTCGTGTACGGATGATTTCTAAAACATGTTTTTTGCACCTATTAAATACACCTGCGGTGAATAGAAAAGTTTCTGAATCTATATGTGAGTTACAAGTGGGGTCTTTGAACAAAGCTGGGAGCAGCGCCAAAGGTGGAAAAAACACGGAATTAAATTGTGTACTGTTAATAATAGTGGTTTTTTGCACCTATGAAATACACCTGCAATTACTAGCAAATTTTCTGTACTGGTAATATCCATCAATTTGGGTCTTTTAACAAAAAATGGCCTGCGCCAAGATGAAAAATACCTAAATAAATTGTGTTACGCTTAATAAAAACGTGTTTTTGCACCTATAAATACACCTGCTTTGACTAGAAAGTTCTGTATCCTATTTTAATTAAAAAATTGGGTCTTTTGAACAAAAACTGGGCTGCGCGAAAGTGAAAAACATCGTAATTAAATTTGTGTACGGGATAAATAAAACATGGTTCCATTGCACCTATAAATACACATGCGTGACTAGAGAAGTTACTGTATCCTATTGTAAGTAAAAAAATGGGTCTTTGAACTAAGCTGGGCTGCGCCAAAGTTGAAAAACACATAATTAATCTGGTGTACAGATAATAAAACTTTGGTTTTCTGCATCCTATAAACTACACTGCGGTGACTAGAATAGTTTCTGTATCCTATTGTTGAGTACAAAGTGGGTATTTGAACAAAAGCTGCGGCTGTGCCAAAGTGAAAAACACGGAATTAAATTGTTGTACTGATTATAATTAGGTGGTTTTTGCACCTATGAAATACACCTGCAATTACTAGCAAATTTCTCTGTATGGTAATATCCCGTACAAGATGGGATTTTTAACAAACAATGGCCTGCGCCAAAGTGAACCTAAACTAATTACATTGTGTACTGGGATATATAAATCGTGGTTTTTGCACCTATAAATATACCTGCAGTGACTAGAAAAGTTCGGTATCCTATTGTAAGTAAAAAAATGGGTCTGCTTGAACAAAGCTGGGCTGTGCCAAGTGAAAAAACACGTAATAATAAGTTGTGTAACGGATAATAAAACGTAATTTATGCACCTTTGAATACCACCGGCGGTGACTTGAAAAGTTCTGTATCATATTGTGACGTACACAAGTGGGTCTTTGAAAAAGATGGGGCTGCACTAAAGTTGAAAAAACACGTAATTAAATTGTGTACGGATAATAAAATGTTAGGTTTTGGCAACTATATTAACACCTGCGGTGACTAGGAAAAAGTTCTGTATCCTATTGAAAGAACAAAGGGGGTCTTTGAACAAAATCTGCTGAGCTGCGCCAAAGTGAAAAAAAAACCTAATTAAATCATGTACAGATAATAGGTGAGTTTTGCACCTATCAAATACACCTGCAGTTACTTGAAAAGATCTGTATCCTAATATAAGTAAGGTGCACAAAATACAATCTAATATTTTCACCAAAACTGGCCAAAAACTGTTAATAAAAACCCTTTTCAATGCCTGGCGTCAAAGCAGAGTCTGGGCTGCACAATTATCCACTCTCCTTTCAAGAGCCTACCTGCCTGCCTGCCAGCCTGTCTGTCTGTGTTCGCCCCGCCCGCGGCTGTACAGCGCTAGATGCTCCTCTTTTAAATTCTCAGCCATAAGTATAAAATACTTGAAAATCCTAAATCTACCTAAGTTCTAATGTTCACAGCTAAAAGCATTGTTGCTCTGTGGTGAACGCTATAGAGAACAGTTTCGTGGCTGTTTTGAAGAGAGCCACGGTCCTGCTCTTATGTATTACACAGACACACACTGATCTTAAACAGGAAAAGGGCTGTTTCTATATAAAGAAGTGTCGGTCATGTGATTTTTTGCAGACATACCCACAACATACACATCCAGTATGACGTCGCACACCCAGCTCACTCTGCTCTCATTCTCTAAGCTGATTTGCTGGCCGCCCCCAAAATGGACAGGAAGCGCCGAAAATAATGGCTTGCGTAATTAATAGATTATGGCGCAGATTTTAACCTAAAATTATCAAGTGATCGAAAAAATCCAATCAACATAAAAACCGTGCCGATTTCAACTTTGTCGATAATAATCGCTCAACACTATTAAGGAGCAAAAGACATGACGTCCAGATGATTGGAGAGTCGCCGGCGTCTGCAAACATCGTAGGGAGTCGGGAAAAGACTCTTGCGCATGCGCGGAATAGTCCGCGTACGCACAATGTAGGAAAGAGGGCAGAAAGGTCAGGAGAGAGCAGAGCATGTGTCAGAGTCGGCGCATGCGCAGAGAGAAGACCAGCGTAGTGAACATAGGAGACAGGGCTATGAGGAGAGAGGAGCAGGAGAAGATAGAAACATAGGAAGGGGCATGAAACCTGAAATGAGAGGAGACCAAAAGAAGTTAAAAGGATGAATAGAATAGGGTCCAGTAGGGGATGAATATATAATGGCAATAGAAAGACCAAGGAAAGAATAAGGGGTATAATGGAGAGGATGGGAGATACATACATGGGAGAAATGCGTATCAGAAGACCGGATGGGAAGGAATAAAGTGAATGAGTACTGAGTATTAATGCTAAACCAAAGCCTATATAACATATATTTATAGGCATAAAAATCCTGAAACCCCACAAGATCAATAACATACTAAAAAAAAAATATGAAGGGAAGAAGGAAAATCAATAAATATAACTTTTATTGTATAAGTTAATTAAAATTAAAAATTAATATCACAAAAGCACACCATATCTATTGTGTAAGGATGAATTACATAGAAGTGTATCCAGCTATGAAAGGGACAGGTATAGCAATAGTTATATCCAATAACCACTATCCCTACGTCGTCCCTATGGGCTAATAAGCCCTACCTATCAAAACGGAACTAACATCCTGAAAAGGACGGTTACGGCAGGATCCTGTCCCTATAGCTACAAACCCCTATATAGCCCTATCCATCAGAGTATGAACCATACAAGTTGTCACCTCTATAGATGCAAGGAGGGCTAACTGGTAAAAGGAAGATATCATATAATCTCACCTCCTTTTTGGATGAGTAGATATCCACCAAAGAAAAGGTAACAAATACTCTCACCTCATTATTTAGATGGCTAAAGGTCCTGACATGTTTTTATACGCACATCATTTCATCAGGGGACGTTGTTTTATGGGTCAAAGATAGTCTTATATACACAAAAAGTCACTGACAGGGGAAATGGAGAGCGTGAACGTATGGTTCACAGCTTCCACAAAATCAAGCTCTGGAGTGAACCTCCAGATTATATTGGATATCTTTCTTTTACAGTTTAGCCCTCCTTGCATCTATAGACGGTACAACTGGTATGGGTTCAACTTTTAGATGGATAGGACTATATAGGGGTTTGTAGCTATAGGGACAGGAGCCTGCCGGAGGCCAGGGACTAAGAGCTGGTGGGTGGTAAGTCGATGTCAGATGGAGGTGATAGATTCTTATTCAACAGATATGGTGGATACCCTCATTGTAAAAAACGTTTGAACATCTCCTGTAAACAAATATCTCGTATGTTGGGATCTTGGACTATGCGATGTATACTAGTGAATTGTGAGCGCGGTAATGATTTTTTTTGTAAAAGACTGTTCCGGTCTGCAGTTTTTTTGTATAAGTCAGAGGACAGATTGCCCTGTGAGTCAGAAATGATAGTGGTATCAAGGAAATTGATCTGTTGAGTATTGTCGTGTATAGTAAAACGTAGATCGGGGAGGATGGAGTTAATATGGGAATTAAATTCCAAAACAGATGATAATGGACCTAGCCAGACACAGAAGACATCATCGATGTACCTAAGCCAAATTTTGGTGTGTTGTACAAAAAGTGGATTATTGTAGATATGGTTGCGTTGAAAAATAGCCATGAAGATGTTTGCATTGGTGGCAATACTTTATCATATAATTCAATTCTGACCTCTATAGCATATTAAAAGTATTAGACCCGCAGTGGTGAGTATAATCGCAGGTGCTTTCCTTAAACACCTTGTTGTTGTCAATTTGCTCAGTAAAGGTATACTCCTAATATAGACAACTTGCAACAGTGTATCTACAATACGTAACTGCAATTTTAATAAGTATCAAAGACGTAAATTCGAGCATATCGGCTAAATTAGACTTGCTTAAAGACATTTTACAACTATATATAATGGTAACTTGCCGGCTATATGTCTCCAGTCACGGAGTAATCTAATGTTCTTCAGCGCTGAAGTTTCAAGCGCTCTTTGATAGCAGCTGGCAAGCTTGCTAGGACAACCGTTTCACCTCGCTGCATGTGACGGGGTCGGTTTGGGGCGTGTGCGCTCTGCTGCTCATGTTGCGTCGTTTCCGGGTCCTCCCCTCTTCTCAAGCATGGGGACCCAAGCAGCTAGCAAAGAGGAAAGGGAGAGCTTTCTAGACTTCCTCTTGAAACTTCAGCGCTGTAAGGATACATTTTGGATTAAATCGGGACTGGAGACATATAGCCGCAAGTTACCATTATATATAGTTGCTAAAATGTCTACACTTTTAAGCAAGGCTATTTAGCCGTATGTCATATTTTACGTCTTTGATACTTATTAAATTGCATACGTTTTGTAGATACACTGTTGCAAGTGTCTATATTAGGAGTATACCTTTACTGGGCACTACATTACTCCCCATGGCTGTGCCCTTGTACTGCAAATAAAATTTATCGCCAAAGAGGAAAAAATTATTAAACAAGATCAGGGACAATAGGTCTAAGCAAAATTGTTTGGCTTCAGGTTGAAAATTGTGTAAATCGAGAAATTGGTCGACAGCAGTGAGACCCAAATCATGATCAATGGAGGTATAGAGGCTCGTCGCATCCCAAGTGACTAGTCTTTGTGAATTTTAGGAAGTATATAAAAGACAGGAGTAATAGGGTAATGATTGGTGAGAAACTCAGCTGTGTGGGTATCGATAATACCTGAACTAAGGTGGCGTTGGATAGTCTCTTTGATAAGTGTGCTAATAGTGCTAGTGGGGTCTCTGTTGATATATGTCGTTGTATGATATAATTGACGTTGGATCTCCTCCTGGTGCATGTGTTTATCCATAATTACAATGCCACTGCCTTTGTCGGCCGGCTTGATGACAATGTCGTCTAAGCCACATAAGTTTTTCAATGCCTGCTGTTCTGAATGTGACAAATTAGAATGATATTTGAAATGCCCTTGGTTAATTTGAGTAGTAAAAGAGGATAAATCCTGTTGAACTAGGTCAATGAACGTCTCAACCGGATGATAGTGTGTAGGGGGGTTAAAATTAGATTTCAATCTGAGATTGAGATTGGATATCGAGAAAAGAGAAATGGGTGTCTTACTTGAAGAGCCTAAGACAGTGTCTGGTGTAACGTTGAACTGTACTTTAAGTCGTATATACCGCTAAAAACACTGAAGGTCTTCATGTAACATAAAAGAGCCAAATGGCAATGTAGGACAAAATGATAGACCCTTGCTGAGAAGAGACATTTCAGAGGGATTAGGATTACGTGATGAAATGTTATATATCAATGGTAATTCACCTGTGACCGTGTCAGTACATGAGATGGCGGTCCTCCTCCTCCCCATACGTACTGGTCGTTGTGAAATGTCCGTCTTGGATGTCATCCTCCACATCCTCTCCCTAAAAAGGTTGTCTGCTAGAGATAGAAGATCCTTTACTGTCAGTACCTGACGAGGTGTTATATCTATTGTCTCGGATAAAGGGAGAGCATGAGTAAGATGGAGTCTGGTCCAGCCATCTATATACATTATTGTTTAAATAGTCCTCAGTGTCGCGAATAAATTTTCTCCGCTTCTTTTGCACATTGTTGGTTCTAAAATCAGAGATAATTTTCTGGACTTTTTCTTTCAAAGAGGACCACTCTTCTGGTGTAATGGAGGAGCTGAGTTGTAATTCGATGTTCTCGATTTTCTTAGTAGATTCTTCTAGCTTGGCTTGGAGTGTTTCAAGCGTTAACAAAATAAGATCGAAGGAGCATTTGTTGATTATGTTCTTAAATTTAATACAATATTCAGGATCTTCCGCAAAAATTGTCGGTCTTAAGTGGCAACGTAGACCTCTAGGGATCCTCTGTACCCTATAGTATTCGGTCAATGTGGCAGCATGCAGCTCATAGGCTGTATGTTTTCTTAGTTCCTTAGTTCATGACACATGACTTCTTTCATGAGCTACATGACAAAAGCAGGAAGTGGTCATACTAATGTGACTCAATGACATATTGACAGGACATTAAAATGTCTGATAGGTGCAGTTCCCATCTCAGGGACCAAGACCTCTCTTAACAATGCAGGTCTCCTTATCCTCTAGTCTTTATCTGTGCTTTGGCTGAAAAGAAAAGAGAGATGGCCATGCATGTACAGCTCTTTGTCCTTTTCTATATGAGATCCAAGTATAACTTGTGTTCTCGACTTTACTTGTAGATTCCATTGATGTGAATGGAGAAAGACGTGCATGCCTGGACACCTCAACATTCTGTGCAGCGGTGCCAAATACAAAGGAGAGAGAACAGTGGGACTCCTATTCTTGAGCCAGTTTTGGAACACCTTTCAGACCTTCATGGCACATTCTGTCGATGTACCATAAATATCTGAGATGGGAATACTCTTATAATTAAATATTTTCTAAGTGTATGCATGAGGAAGCGTTTTAAATATGACAGCTTTCATCCGGAAAAACAGTGTAAATCGTATGTCATTTTTATAACTGCTAATTTCTGGAGAGCTCACGTTCATATATTTTTGAAGACAGGCACAGCAGAAACGTTTCTTTTCTCTTTGTCTTGCACACTGTCCATCAAACATGTTAAAAAAAAAACTGTAATCACACAGTTTTTTTACAGAGTGTACAGAGAAAGTTGTAAAAGGAACTAGCTCTATGCTCTACCTGACATTGGCAATATACATAGTTCTCTACCATTTTGTCCAAAGACAGGGTTAACTGATGTAAGGAAAACAAGATATCTGTCCTTTACTATTAAAGAGAGGTTGTGAGGTCCTCTGAAAATTGGTGCTGGCAGTATCCATTAATAAGCTTCTTTACCGCCAGCATTCACTGTTCAGGCACTTTTAATAGCTTCCTTTGTTTATTAGCTTTTGGTGCTGTTAATTCCAGAATGTAGCGCTTAATGAGAAGAGCACTCATGTCCCTTCTCCCTTGCATACTGAGCTGTGGTGACCATCCCCATACCAGTCTATGCAATATGACTATTCACTGTCAAGGGGATGGTCAACGCCACCCAGTTCTTAAAGATGCATGAAACTGAGTGCTTTCATTGTTGAGAAGTTAGTGGTGGAGATCACCCAGTTGACAGTCTAAAGACTCATGGTAGCTGATAACTAATGAATCTCGGGAGCTAAAAAGTAAATAAAAGCACCCGAATAAGTGGGGCGGCAGCTATCAGCTATCAGTGGATGTTGCCAGCTCCATTTTTTTAGAGGATCTCACAATTTCCCTTCTGAATGGTTCTTCATATTCACAACACTGACAATATGCATAGGAAATCAATATCAGATTGGTAGTGTGGCGGACTCCCAGCTCCCTGCCAATCAGTTCTTTGCAGATACTCGAGTGCTGCAGCCTCTTCATTGGTTACAAGGCTCTTTGCACTGGCACATCATACATTTAGTAGTGACTTTGCAGGGTCTTGGAGCTGTGTTCTATTAACCCCTTCCTGAAAGCCAGTAATAATTTTTTGGCTCTTTATTTTTTTTCTCCACGCCTTGAAAGAACAATAACTCTTTTTATTTTGCCAGATACATAGACATATAGGGCTTGTTTTTTTCAGCACAAGATGTACTTTTTAATGGTACCATTGACCAAACCATAAAAAATTTCTAAGTGGGGTGAAATGTGAAAAACATGTACTTGCAGAGGGGTTTTGTTTTTATGCAGTTTATTCTTCATTATAAATTATATATTATCTGTATTCTAAAGGTTGGCACAATTCTGGTGATAACAAAAATGTAGGGTTTTAGCAATTTAAAAAAATTACAAATGTTCTCTATTTCTTAAATTTGCACTGCAGCACCCTTTTCTGCAACCAATAACTTTTTTATTTTTTCACCTATGGTCCTGAGTGAGGGATAATTTTTTGTGAGCTGAAGTGTCATTTTTATTGTTACCATTCAGGGATATGTGAGACTAGGGTTTTGAGCGTACGGGATAAATGATGTTATATTTACATAGATCGGACTTCTACAGACGCAGCCATACCAATTATGATTGACTGTTATTTTTTTTATTTGTAATATGGAAAAAGGGAGGGGATTTTAACTTTTTGTATTTTTATTATTTTCATACTTTTAAAATTTTTTTTTTACATTTAGTCCTTCTAGGGTACCTGACCACTAGGCGCTTACACACACACACATATATATACACAAACACGACAAAAATTTATATATGGTGTGTGTAAGGCCAAAATTAAAAAAAAAAATTTTTTAAAACATAAAACAAAATCTACAAGGGAATGGTTCACAAAAAAAACGTACCCCAAGTGTTAGAATGGCCAAGTAAAAGTCCAGCACTGAACCCAAATCGAAATCTGTGGAAAGAGCTAAAAACTGCTGTTTCACAAACGCTCCCCCAACCCAACCTCACTGAGTCCAGCTGTTTTCCAAGGAAGAAGGGCAAGAATTTCAGTCTCTCGATGTGCAAAACGATAAGACATACCCCAAGCGACTGCAGCTTAATCACAGAAAAATGGCGCACAAAGTATTAACTTAAAGGGGCCGAATAAATTTGCACACACTTTTCAGTTTTCTAATTTCTACAAAAGTTTAAAATATCCAATAAATTTCGTTCAACTTCACAATTGTGTCCCACTTGTTGTTGATTCTTCACAAAAAAATAAAAATTTTATATCTTTATTTTGAACCCTGAAAGGGGGCAAAATTTTTAAAAAGTTCAAGGAGACCAAAATACTTTTGCAAGGCACGTATGTTCAATATTACAGTGTGAGTGACACCCCCCCAGAATGCCCCCAAACACCCCTTCTGTTAAGGCATTTGAAATTTTTCTTATGAAAAAAAGCCCTAACAAAATTCATTAGGTCATTAGCATTGTAGACTACTTTACTTTGGGGCATTCTATGCCCCGAAAAGGGAAAAAAATGATAAAAAAAATGTCTCCCTAAGTGTACAACATGCAGTTGTATAAAACCATATAATCAATGAAGAGGATGCAGCACTTGACCAAACACATGTGCTCCTTTTAAAGTCTTCACGATGGAGTCACAGTCAACCTCCACCGATTTAATGTTGAGGGCTTATCCTAAAGATAATAAGATTGCAATCTCTGAAAACTCCTTCAAAAGCATGTTCCCAGCATAGACTTTAAAGACATATCTCTAGGATATTACATCAAAGTCTGATAGGTGCGGGTATCAGGGTGAGACTTCCACCTATGGTATCGGTCCCTGAAAGTTATGGCTCGGAATGGAGAGCTGGTCATGCTTGCACACAATTCTCCATTCTGTTACATAGTTAATACGGTTGAAATGACAAATGTCCATCATGTTCAACCAATTGAGCACTCTTTTGTATTCATAACTCCCATAGAACAGAATGGAGAGCTGTGCGGGTCCCAGAGGTGGCACCTATCAGACTTTGATGTCATATCCTAGCTATATCAAAGTCTATGGTGGAAACACCCTTTTAAGCCTAACCAAATGTTTTGTCAATTCCTGTAATCTAGTGCTAACGAAAATCAAAAAAAAACCACTCCAATAAAAAGTTTTTTTGGGAAAAAAGGATAAAACATAGCATTGAAAAGCTGGGTAAGCAGCAATTTCTTTCTAAGGTAGTTAGTGGTGGCAAAGCCTTGTATTCTGCTGGAGACAGAGGCATAACTTGAAGCTCTAGGAACCCAATAAAAAATTTGTAGCAGGGCTCCCACACTTACTATGTATAATTTATAAATCTGGTTTCTCTTATCTGTGAAAGGGATATAGGGCCCCCCTCAGGCTTCAAGGTCCAGGTGACATTATTACCTCTGCAACCCCAAGAGCTACACCTCTGGCTGGAGTGAAAAAAGAGTTATACAGTGGGTACGGAAAGTATTCAGAACTCTTTACATTTTTCATTCTTTGTTTCATTGCAGCCATTTAGTAAGATCAAAAAAGTAAATTTTTTTGCTCATTAATGTACACCCCATCTGAAAAGAGAAAAAACAGAACTGTAGATATTTTTGCAAATTTATTAAACAAGAAAAACTGAAATATCACATGGTCATAAGTATTCAGACCCTTTGCTGTGACACTCATATTTGACCACATTCTGTCCATTTCCTTCTGATCCTCCTTAAGATGGCTCCAATATTAGTGCTAATGGTATATATACAACGGTATGCTTCCGTGATAAAACGTATACATTTTATTCAAATCTTACATAAAAATTTGAATGTCCAGTGTAAACAGGTTCCACACTTCACTTTCTATATACTATATTATCTTTTATCATCCACCGGGTGGTTCATTGGAGTATCTCCTTTACTTTGCGTAGTCGCATGGGAGATTCCGTCTGGAGTGGACTTGTTGCATCCAGCGTCTGTGCTGTGTGAGCCTTCCTCAACACCTCACCTCTCAAACAGCGCTACGTCTCGCGACGTTTCGAGAGCTACACGCCCTCTTTGTCAAGCACCTCCTTAAGATGGTTCTACTCCTTCATTGGAGTCATTCTGTGTTTAATTAAACTGATTGGACTTGATTAGGAAAGGCACACACCTGTCTATATAAGACCTCACAGCTCACAGTGCAGTCAGGTCTAAGGAACTGCCCAAGGAGCACTAAAACTTAACTTTTATTATTTATAACACTTAACCTAGATAAACATTATTTAAAAACCTGATTTCTAACCTCTCAATTTATCCCTTTCTAATTGTGAAGGAATAACTCCTTTTCTATTATCAAGTCTGGGGGAACACCATCTATTCACAGGGGAAACTTATGTATACAGTGATTTACTAACTCCAATAAGGGATCCAAAACATCCTACTTGGGCAGTCATCCCTAATCCGATAGACATAAAACATATAAGGTTTTTTTGGAGACTATTTGACAAGAAATGTGCCAAGGCACAGATCTGGCCAAGGTTACAAAAGAATTTCTGCAGCGCTCAAAGTTCCTAAGAGCACAGTGGCCTCTATAATCCATAAATTGAAGAAGTTTGGCACGACCACAACTCTTCCTCGACCTGGCCGACCAGTCACACTAAGCAATCGTGGGAGAACAGCCTTCGTGAGAGAGATAAAGAAGAACCACAAGATCACTGTGGCTGAGTCCCAGAGATGCAGTAGGGAGATGGGAGAAAGTTCCACAAAGTCAACTATCACTGCAGCCCTCCACCAGTCGGGATTTATGGCAAAGTGTGCAGATGGAAGCCTCTAATCATGCAAGACATATGAAAGCCCGCATACGATTTGCAAAAAAACACATGAAAGACTCCTAGACTATGAGAAATAAGATTCTCTGGTCTGATGAGACAAGGATTGAACTTTTTGGTGTTAATTGTAAGCGGTATATGTGAAGAAAACCAGGCACTGCTCATCACCTGTCCAATACAATCCCAACAGTGAAACATGGTGGTGGCAGCATCATTCTATGGGGTGTTTCAGCTGCAGGGACAGGACGACTGGTTGCAATTGAAGGAAAGATGATTGCGGCAAAGTGCAGAGATATCCTGAATGAAAACCTCTTCCAGAGTGCTCTGGAACTGAGACTGGGCTGAAGGTTCATCTTCCAACAAGACAATGACCCTAAGCACACAGCCAAAATAACAAAGCAGTGGCTTCAAAACAACTCTGTGACCATTCTTGACTGGCCCAGCCAGAGCCCTGACCTAAACCCAATGGAGCATCTCTGAAGAGACTTGAAAATGGCTATCCACCAATGTTCACCATCCGACCTGAGGGAATTGGAGAGGATCTGCAAGGAAGAATGGCAGAGGATCCCCAAATCCAGGTGTGAAAAACTTGTTGCATCATTCCCAAGAAGACTCATGGCTGTACTAGCTCAAAAGGATGCTTCTACCCAATACTGAGCAAAGGGTCTGAATACTTAAGACCATGTGATATTTCAGTTTTTCTTGTTTAATATATTTGCAAAAATATTCAGGTTTTTTTTCTTTCAGGATGGGGTGCAGAGTGTACATTAATTAGCAAAAAAATGAACTTTTTGGATCTTGCCAAATGGCTGCAATGATAGAAAGAGTGAACAATTTAAAGAGGTCTGAATACTTTCCGTACCCACTGTATATCTAACAAGCTACTCCAATTTTTTAATATGGGCATATAATTTTAATGGTAGTTTTTACCTACTTGCAAAATTTCAGCAAAGCCTCCACAAAACACCTTTTGTAACTAAGCGTAATATGGGCACATATCCATTTTATGGTCGCAAGTCCTGGCCCACCTGCTGATCTCATGACCCAATATAACAGCACTATAGGTATCTGTAGTGCCATTGTGCAGGAAAAAAGACAAAAGGTTGTCCACAGGGTCCCAAAGATGAGACCACTACCAATCATAAGGCTATGGCTAGTAATAAGGAAAGTAACTTTAAATATTTAATTCCAGGGGCAAAATATATTCTCTGCATTGTTTGTAATGTAACTATTACCTACTTACAAAATTCTATGGAAGTAGGTCTTAAGCAAGATGTGTCCGGTCCTGTATGAATCACTGAAATCTGATAAATGAACCAGGATTTTCTGTCAGCACTTGTGAAAAGAATGCTGCTGTTCACACAATTGTTCCTTGTCATGCAGGAAGTGACACGTATGAGTCATGAAGTGAGGTAGGACAATAAGCAACATTATAACATATAAAACCAACATACTTTGAGGAGTACACATCATTCAACTAAATGCCCTGTCATTGTACGTTTTCCAAACGTAAAATATCTGTAGTCCATAGCTGTTATTCATACTTTTCTGGTAAATGTGCTTTATTGCTGATATGGACTCAGATTTCGAAGATCTTAGCAAAGGCTAGTATCCGGCTTCAATATTCAAAGGTGTTTGGCCATCTGGCTTGTAGTTTGCTATGAACTGGTCTCAGAGAACAGGGAAATGACCATGCTTGAGCAACTCCCCTCCATTTTTATCTATGGGAATTTAAATATACCTCGGCAGCTTAATTCCATACTCCCATTGAAATGAGCGAGGAACATAGGTATAACTTTAGGGGGGTACAGAGGGGACTGGTCCCCCCCACTTTTTTCTGGGTGGGGGACGGTCCCCCTCACTTTTTAGCCACTTCAATTAAAACAAATCCATATGAAAGCATGAGAATAATGTAAGTGGGGAGAGAAGAGCACAGAGGAGGAAGAAGTTAACCCTTTGCCTCCTATATTTCTGTGCATCTTGGGGGGACAGAGTAGGTGGCAGTCTCAAGTGTCAGTGCAGAGTGAGAGCAGCGCTGATTGGTAGAGCAGGAGTCAGTAGGGGATGCTTCACCTATCAAAGCGCTGTTCATGGTCCAGCACACTCTGTATCTAGGGCTGTATCTTTCCCTCCCCTTGTATACCGCTTCCCCTATGCTCAGCCCTCTTCAGAGAAGAAGAAAAGCTCCTGCCGAATGCCAACTAGTCCAGACTACAGGAGACAGGTAAGGAGGGGACAAGGGTGCCAGGCGTTGTGTGTGCATGTGAGTAGGGTATGTACTGTATATGTGAGATGTTTATATACTGTACAGCCATGTGACTAGCCATGTCACTTCTTCCCTGCACTTACGTGCCTGGGAAAATGAAAGTGAATGGGGCCGGCCGCGCAGCATTTTAGAAGTATGCACTGGCCAGCACGTACTTCTAAAACACCCGGCATATAGCAGAGCGCACATTATGCCTCGCTATATGCTGTGTGAACATACCTTAAGGGTACATTCATGCAAATGATATGAATGCTGATTCTGGGACGGATTCAGTGCTGGATCTGTCTCAGAATCAGCGTCCAATCCGGCAGGAAACTGATTTACATTATACCCTATGTAAAATCAGTGTTGTTGTTAAGATGCCCCTGATTTTACTTGAGTATTTTCAGCATGAACTGTCAGCGCCTACAAAGAATTCTTTGAGGCATTTTTCGCACTAACAACACTAAAGGATAGGAGGCAGAAATCTTCCTCAGGCAGTCTGGGTCGTTTGCTCATCGGAATTCTGCGTTTGCAAGCACCTAATTTCCAACAAGCAAACGACACTGTCAGTGCTGATAAACGGTCATGTGAAAACACCCTAAGTGTATAGTGTCTCTGTGTTCTATATATGTATTCTATATACACACACAATTTCCGGGTTACCTTGTCTAATGTAGTCTTTAGGGTACAGTGTGTAATGTAATCTCTGGGGTATGGTGTAATATAATCTCTGTTGTACAGTGTGTAATGTATTAATCTCTGGGGTACAGTGAGTAATGCAGTAATATCTGGGGTACAGTGTGTAAACTAATCTCTAGGGTACAGTGTAATGTAATATCTGGGTTACAGTGTAATGTAATCTCTGGGGTATAGTGATTAATGTAATCTTTGGGGTAAGGTGTGTAATGTAGTAGTCTCTGGGGTATAGTGAGTAATGTAATAATTGGGGTAAGGTGTGTAATGTAATCTCTGGGGTATAGTGAGTAATATAATCTCTTTGGTACAGTATGTAATGTAATCTCTGAGGTATAGTAAATAATGTAATCTCTGGGGTATGGTGTGTAATGTAATCTCTGGGGTACAGTGAGTAATGTAATCTCTGGTGTATGGTGTAATGTAATCTCTGAAGTACAGTGAGTAATGTAATTCATTTCTAGGGTTCAGTGTGTAATATAATACATTTTGGGGCACAGGGAATCATATTATTTATTGAGTACAATGTGCAATTCATTTCTAAGGCGCAGTAAGTAATGTAATTTCTGTGGCTCCCATGTGTAACATAATTCATTTCTGGTGTATGGAATGCAATAAAATAAATGTTGGGGTACAGTATGTGACATAAGTGATTCCTAGGGGTACAGTAAGATTGGGTTCTTTTATTTTCCTCATTCTGTGGTGTGTAGAAAAAATTTAATGGAGTAGTGATGGAGGATAGGAGGGGTTAAGCGAAATTTGCTGTATTGCACAACGTTTTTTATTTCCATGTAGAGAGGGAAATATTATAGGCTGCAGGTTCGGTTTCAATGCCAGGGCTGCTTTTTAGTCTTAGTCTGGCTCTAGACTTCAGTAATTAGAGAGACACTCAAAAATGATTGGTGCACAGGCTCTGCCCGGACCTGCTGGGCTTGCTCACAGCACTCCCTCAGACCTCCTAGCTGGGTTAGAGGGGGCCACTTCACTGCAGGGAAAGGAGGGGAGAGAAGGGAAGGGAAGTGAAAGGAAAGGCAAGTGAAAAGGTGAGAGGGAAAATTGGTCCCCCCCACTTTCTGAACCAAAGTTACGCCCCTGGCGAGGAATACTGCACAATCATGGCTTTTTCCTGTTCTCTGGGGCCAGCTTGAAGCAAACTACGATTATCCTGAATCTTTTTATTGAGCATTATCCCAAACCTTTCCAGCCCAAACGGACCTTTGTCAAGGTTATCTCTCAACGAAATCTCTACTGTAGATCCTGGTTTTATTTACAGTTGAGATTTTGTTTAGACATAACCTCGACAAAGATCCGTTTGGGTCGAAAACGGTATCATGGTAATGTTAATTTGTCTTGCAAATAAAAATCCTTTACACAACTCGATGAACCAAAAAATACAAAAGTCATTGTAACTTTTCTGGCAATTATGATTTACAGATGTGAGAAGAGGACTGAGAAGTGTGGCCAGCAAAAGTGGGTGTGGTCTGTAAAATAGGTCATGATTTGTAAAAAAAAATTCTGCAGTGAAAGAATTTCCTTGAAGACAATTTTCATCTACATTCATCATTTTCTCATTTATATTTGGACAGAGCTTTTATTTTTAACAACAAACACAATAAAAATACAACAAAAACACTCTGGCCAGATTTATCATAGTGGTTCGTGCTGATTGACAAAGTGGTGCAGCTTTAGGCCCGGTTCACACGGCTTATCCAAGCCATAATTGCGGGACGGATCCCGCCCGCAATACGGCTTGAATAAGGGGCGGGGCAGCTGCCAGCTGGCCCCATAGACAATGCATTATTTACGGCGCATCTCACTTTCTCCCCCCCGCGGCGGATTCGCCGAGCGGGGAGGAGCGATGGAATCCATAGTTCTCTATGAGAACTGTGGATTACCGTAGTTACTGGGACGGATTGGAGCCGTACTGAAGCGCAAATACGGCGCGCAGTACGGCTCCAATCCGTCCCAGAATAAGACGTGTGAACATGGCCTTAGACTTGTCTAACCTTTCAGACCAGTTTTTGGCTTGCTTTTTATGCCAGAATTTTGGGGCATTTTTGGTGCAGATTTTGCCACAGCATGTTGCATTGTAGCCATGCCCACTCTTCAGTGAGGCCAGCCCCACATGTTGGTACGCCATGCTCACCTGTCGAGTAGTGTGCAGAAAGTGTTCTGAGCTTACAATAAATAAATGTGTCTGGGACATGCTGCAACATGTTGCCACTTTTTGGTACATTATAAGACAGGGGTCCCCACTCAAGGCTCACCAACAGGTCATGTTTTCTGGCTTACCTTAGCATTTCACAGGTAATTTAATTATGCTGCACAGATGATTTAATTATTGTCAGTGCATTCTGTGGGACATCCTGAAAACATGACCTGTTGGTGGGCCTTGAGGACTAGAGTTGGGGAACACTGTTATAAGACATTTTTCTGGTGCAACTACATTATTAAATGAGGGCCATGGTATTTTTTTCCAAAAGTATGGCACTAGCCTAAGCATAGGAATACAGGGCACAGATTTATTGTAGCAGTGATGTGGCTGAAAATCCCCCCCCCATCCCCACCCTAAGGCCGCCAATGGCCAAAC
The DNA here is from genome assembly GCA_025379985.1 of Phyllomedusa bahiana. NCBI lineage: Eukaryota > Metazoa > Chordata > Amphibia > Anura > Hylidae > Phyllomedusa > Phyllomedusa bahiana. Next base: position 55,408 of record JAODAL010015325.1, on the reverse strand, counting down.
AAGATACTAAAATATTAATGTGACCATTGTTGGCCACATGTGGCTGGCCTCTCTCCCTGATAGTTGCCAGAACCCGGCCAGCCCTCTAGGACCTTTCTCCCTTGTTCTAGTTAGTGTGTTTAGTGTTGCGCTTTTGATGCCATAGAATCTAGCACCACACTCTTTCATATTCAGTGCAGTGGGAAAATAGAGGTGGCCATAAATTAAATGTTAGAGAAGAATTTTGATATTCAATTTGATGCTGTTAAAACTTACAAGCAAGAATCTTTGTACAAAATTGAACCTTTTCAACTACACAACATTCTTCAACTGCTGGCTTTGTGCCAATGTGCAGAGAGCCTGCTGGCTAGCCGAATATTTCATTTTGTGATGTGAAAATACCCTGTTTTTATGACAATTACATAAAATTCTGCAGGCAGCTGTTACTTAAAATAATGGTCATTTTTCCACATGTACTAACAAATACAATATACAGGAGGCTATATATGGCTTCAGGGGGCAGTGTATGGCTACAGGGGACATGTCTCTAACTACAGGGGGCAGTATATACCTACAGAGGGCATGTCTATAACTACAAAGGTCAGTATATGGCTACAGGGGGCACTATATACCTACAGGGTCACAGGACTAAAGGAGACTATACTGAACATAGCTACTGCAGACAGTATTTACCTACAGGGGGCATTATACAGGGCTGAAAGGGGCAGTATATACCTATAGTGGCATGTATATAACTACAGAGGACAGTATATGAATACAGGGGGCAGTATACAGGGCTACAAGGGGTAGTGTATGGCTACAGGGGCAGTGAATATACCTACAGGGGGCTGTATACCACTACAGGGGGCATGTTTATACCTATAGGGAGCATATATACCTACAATGAGCTGTATACTTACAGCGGCTTTTAATTTCCTACAAGGGGCATGTCTACACCTACAAGAGGCTGTATACACTTTCAGGGAGCGCATATACCTATATGCCTACAGGGGTCTACTTACTAACAGGTGCTCTATATACCTACCTATCTAGAGGGGCTATACCTTGAGGGAGTTTTTATACCTACCTACAGGTGGCCACATACCTACAGGGGGGCTTCATATCTACTTACTAGGGGCCTATATACCTACTTAGAAGGGGGTTTACCTATCTGCCTAAATAGCTTTGGAGGTGTGCCTACCTACTATATTGGTGATTTACTTACCTACTATATAGGGGACAAAAAAGATGAAAATCTGGTGCACAAACGGGAGTAATTTTACTGTGCACAAGGGGGTAATTATTGCCATTGGGGGTACTATGGATGGGGAGTTTGTAAAGAAGTGGGAAATGGTAGGAAAGTGCTGAAAAAGTGAGGAGTCTAAGATGTCTGTGTCTTAAATTCTGCAGAGTGGTCTGGACCAAATGGAGAAAAAAAGGGAGAGAAAATAACTTGTCAGAAAAGAGAACAGTTCATCAAAAAAGATGTCTTTGGTGAGTTCCTGCATGTAAATTTACTGTAATCACTTATATGTGTGCAGAGCGCATGCCTACAACTGGTAGCTACCACTGTATGGTCACTGTATGGTGGTAACAGTGCTTTTAGTGTAATGGTTTTTATTCAGTAATGGTATCTTGTATTATTCAGTCACTGCGTAGTGGTGATATGTGGTCATGGTGTTGTGGTATTATTCAGTCACTCTATGGGGGTATTATTCAGTCACTATTTGGTGCTGATTTGTGGTCATGGTGTTGAGGTATTATTCAATCACTAGGTGGTGTGATATGTGGTCATGGTGTGTATGTATTATTCAGTCACTATGTAGTGGTGATATGTGATTAAAGTGTGATGGTATAATTCAGTCACTATGTGGTAGTATTATTCAGCCAACTTGGGTAGTGATATGTGGGCATGGTGTTGTGGTATTATTTATTAAGATAGAAGCATGGACGTCACCATCTTCCATAAAATAGCATATTTAATTCATGTGAGCAACATACATAAAGTGCAACGTTTCAGCCAATATAGCGTGGCCTTTCTCAAGCAGCATAAAAGTGAGTATCACCATCACAATATATATACATATCACAATCCCATTTTCAATCAATAATAACCAATAAGCAATCACCTAAACAATATAAATTATCTAACATATGTGCATCTCAGTGATCATAGGTCATATTCACCATGATGTCATGTAGACTATCTCCAGATAAAAAACGGAGCAATCCTGGAGTGGAACGATATATTTCTCATTCAACACGTGCGCCGGCGTCTCCCGATGCTCATCGCACATGTCCGGAAGTACAAAACTGGATACGCATCTGTGTCACAGGTGCCCTCAATAAGTTCAGCTTCACAATCACCTACGGTGCATGTCACTGAACCTACAATCACCATTCCTTACCTAAGTTTCCATTAATATTCTCTATTTTGACACATAAATACATGGTAAGTGTAATACATTTAGGTCAATCTGAAGGGGACAATCAATACAAAATAACCTATGGGTACTACATAGTCAAGGATCATAATGAGATCCCACCATATTAACCCTCAATAGTAATCCATATACAATCTCTAATATCCCTATACTATATTCCCACTTATGTAACCACAATACCATTTCATAATTCATAATATATAAACAAATTAAAAAAGCAACTTTTATTACAAATATATTAAAAAACATTAAGATGAATCATTCAGCTCCAGGATCCAACCGTTAAGTGATCTACAAAAAATACAAAAAGAAAACAAGATAAAATTATAAAACAGATACTTAAAAACAACAAATGATAATAAATCCTAAGTACGAAACTCCAAATTAAGTCCATGTGGCTGTAATGTTTGTAACTCAAAATCCATCTACTCTCCCTTTTTCTCAATATTTTTTCACAATCCCCTCCTCGTCTCAATAAAGGGACTGAATCCAACACCCTAAATCTCAACTGAGACAAGGTATGCCCTGCCTCTACAAAATGTTTTGCTACTGGGACCTCAACTAGCCCTCTCCTAATCGTGTTCTTAAGTTTACTTATACGCTGACGAACTTCCATGGTAGTCTCCCCCCAACTTACATCAGATCACAGGGACACTGTATCAAGTAGACCACATAGCTCGATCGACATGTGTATCTACTATTTGTCCGATATTCCTTGCCACTAGATGGATGTACAAATTTCTCTCCTTTTACAATATTATTACAATTACTACAACCCAGAAATGGAAAATTCCCATTTTTAGGACTAGATAACACCGTGGTATTATTCAGTCACTATGTAGTGGTGATATGTGATTAAAGTAAGATGGTATTATTCAGTCACTACGGGGTAGTATTATTCAGTCACCATGTGACCCCCCTTTAAATCCTTCACTATTAAATTCCCTGGGCACTTAAGAAGGAAAACTGACCAAAAAAAAACGGGAATTTTCGATAAAGTCACCAAAAACTAAAAAAACCCCAACTATCCCAATTATACCCAATTATGAACCCACCAAAAAAATATTAACATGGCACAATAATTTTTAAAAAACAGGTGGGCCAAAAGGGATCCAAAACATTATTTGACTCATAAAAAGAACAGATATAACATTTTCACAATGAAATTCTAAGTCAAAAAAAGGGTAGGAAAACAATCCAAACACATTGGTAGGGAATCCAAAACCAACCCACAGCATGGGTCAACAGTGGCCAATACAAGTGTTGGGGGACAGGCAGAAACCCAGACCCCAAAAAAAATCAGACAGGGCACAATGCACAGTGTGAGGTCACGCAACGCATGAGGTCAAATCACAATAATTTTATCAAAAAACGGGATACCAAATGGGGACAATACACGTGTTAGGTCACGGAGCAGAAGAGCTTTTAAAGGGGTGTCAGACAGGGGGGAAAATGCAAGTGTGTGGAAGCCACCAAAGCTTAGGTCAGACAGTGGAAATCCCCAGTGTGTGGTAGGCGGAAAACCACAGAGAGATGAGGTCAGACAGTAGCACAATGAAGAGGTTAGGTCAGGGGAGTAAAGCAGAGCATGAGGTCGCAGGTGGCACAATACCGTTGTAGGTCACCAGCCAGCCACATGGGTCAGAAAAGTGGTCAATGAATTCGGGAGGTGGCAAACAGGTAGGCCACAGATGGCCTTTGACAATAGGGCCCATGGCCGCACTAAAGGAAGTGCCAAAAAATTTCTGGGGGTGGAAAAAACCAGTAGACCCAGGTGAAACATGACAGAGGTGGAGGGACGGCGGCCAGCAGGGGTCAACGTGGCACAATGACATTCTGAGGGGCAAAAAAAAAAAAAATGGGCCAAGAGGGGCAAAATGACACAGTTTTGGTACGGCACACACAGCAGCAGCATGAGGTCAGACAGTGGCACAATACATTTGGGGGGGGTGGCAAAAAAAGATACCAAGAGTGCACAATGACAAGAGTGAGGTATGGCGGCAGAGCATGGGCAGACAATTGGGGCCCAACCCAATGACACAGTGTTTTATCACGGCACAGAGCATGGGGTCAACAGGGGCAAAAGACATTTGGAGGGGGAAAAAACAGGATGGGCCCACAGAGTGGGACAATAAACACGGTTAGGTCACGCCAGCCACAGCAGCACATGAGGTCAGACAGGGGCACAATACAATGTGTATCACGGCAGCACCACAGCAGCAGAAAAGAGGCAGACAGGGGCACAATGACCAGGTGTGGGTCACGGGGGCAACCACAGCAGCAGCATGAGGTCAGACTAGCAAAATGACAGAGTTGTAGGTCACGGCAGCAGCCACACAGCAGCATGAGGCAACGGGGCACAATACACAGTTGGTAGGCCCCGGCACAGCAAGGGGTCAACAGGGGTAAATGCATTTGGAGGGGGCAAACAGTAGTAGGCCCGAGTGGACAATGACAGAGTGGAGGTCCCCCTGGCCCCAAGATGAGGTCAGACTTTGGCACAATGACTTCTGGAGGTGGAAAAACGGGATTTAACCACAGAGTGCACAAGACAGAGTGGAGGGTGACGGCGGCGCAGCATAGGTCAACAGTGGCACAATGCATTTGGGGTGGCAAAAACAAATGGGCCACGGTGGCACAATGACACAGGTCTAGGTCACGGCAGCACCCACAGCACAGATGAGGTCAACAGGGGGCAAAAGACATTCGGGAGGTGGCAAAACAGTAGTAGGCCACGAGTGGCACATGACAGAGAGTGGAGGTGATGGCGGCAGGAGCAAGGTCAGACAGTGGCACAATGAATTCGGAGGGGGCAAAAAAACGGAGTAGGCCCCAAAAAAGAGGGGCCAATGAAAAGAGAGTGGGGGGTGCCGGGGCAGCAGTGAGGTCAACAGGGCACAATGACATTTTTGGGAGGGGGCCAAAAAACGGGAGTAGGCACAGAGTGGCCAATGACAAGAGTGGAGGTGACGGTGGCAGAAGCAGAGGTCAGACAGGGGCACAAGACATTCTGGAGGTGGCAAAAACAGGAATAGGCCACAGAGTGGAAAATTGAAACAGTGTCTAGGTCCGGCAGCAGCCACAGCAGCACATGAGGCAACAGGGGCACAATCACTTCTGGGGGTGGCAAAAACTGGAGTAGGCCCACGTGGCAAATAACAGAGAGGGGAGGTGACGGCGGGCAGGAGCATGAGGTCAGAGAGTGGCACAATGACACAGTGTGAGGTCAGGGCAGCAGCCAGCAGCAGCATGAGGTCAGACAGTGGCACAATGACAGAGTGGTGGGTCAGGCACGCAACAGCAGCGCAGCATTAGGTCAAAAAGTGGCACAATGCAGAGTGGGAGGTGGGTGGCAATACCAGCCCTGGTAAAAGGGGGAGGCAGAGGGAGAAACTGTCAGCAGATGTTTGGCATCAGGCAGGTGGCGGCTAAAAATAGTGGCGAGGCGGTATTTTTGAACAAGACCATTTCCACATTTTGGGGTGGGCATCATGGCCGATTATCTGACCCAAAGGCATTGGTGGGGGAAAATCCTGTCGTCCACACCTGTTTCATCTTGACAAAGGCGTTTTTTCCAATTTCCCGTGGAAAAGCGCGTTTCCGGGGGAAATAATGGCCCACGCCCCCTGAACACCTCTCTGATGCCACACGACTGCCGGGCAGGACAGCTTCTCCACTGCAAACTCGGAAGTTCGGCCACACATCCATTTTGGGGCTCCCCGTAGTCCAGCGGATCTTCTAAGGGGGTGGCAAAAGTGCTGTCCAAGTAGGCCACCACCTTTTGGGTTCGGGGGGTCTGCCCCAGGTCCTGCGCTGTGTGGCGACTGCCCCCTCATAGGGGGGTAAAGGAAGCTGTCACAGTGACCCAGACTTAGGTTGCTTTTGATGGAGCGGGGAAACTGCCCCGACCCCCCCCCCTTCCCCCAGCAGCCGGGCAGTAGTACGTGAGCGCTGAAAACCCCCCGTCAGCCCTGTCAGAGGAGGGAGAGCCGCACTAGGAGGGCCAACTGACTACAGGATTTCCCTATAGTATTTGAGTTTCCTCCCTCTCAATACTGGAAAAAGGGCTCCTTTTGGATGGTAGCGGGGTCAATAGGGGGAGAGCCAAAAGTACCCTCTGCCGGGATGCTGATTTTTTGGCTGTCATAGCCAGGAAATCAGCTGCTGTGGGCCATCTGCAAAAGTGACCCCGGGGGGTCCCTGCCTCCATCCCACTTTATACCCCAGGGTGCTTGTGGGTCTCTCCCTCTCTTCCTCATCTCCACTCCCTCCTAAAAAGTCCTCCTCTCTTGTCCCCTGGGTAGAAAATCCCCTTTTTCACCAGACAATGCTTCTGCCCAATGCCCTCCTCCCCTCCCCCTCCATTTCAGCCCCCACCGACTCATGGGGCCGTGAGATTATCCCACGTCTCCAGTCCCGCCAGACAGATTTTTCAGCATCTTTTTCCGGGGACTAAAGCAGGGGGAATGACGTTATTCATCCGTAGTCCTGGCACTGACAAATAACGTGGCCCCCTCGAAGGGCCTCAAAAAAGGGCAGGTGTCATGCTGATGCCACTGGCTACATCAAAGTTACACGGAGAGTACTCCTGTCTCCCCGGGTTCATCAAAAATCTTAAGGCCTTTTTCTTTTGTTCATCAGTCGTCCAAACATTGAGGGGGAAATTTCCCAACGGGGGAAACATCGCAATCAGGGGTGTGTTGGGGGGGGCCTTTCTCCCGCTGCAACTCGAGGGGGGTTTTTCCTGGCTTTGTGGGAAATGGTAAAGTGCATGCACTTTTTTCCGGGCCTTTTTCAGAATTTTGAAGAGGGTGGAAAGACTTCGGGAAACCCTTTTTTCACAACCAGATTGAACACATCCCCCATGCGGGGACATGGACCACCCCCCTTTGGTGCAGCGGGGGCCCACCATTTTCCCCCCATTGTCCCACCAGGTTTCCGTTTGCATTTGGGCGCGAAAAAGCTAACATCGATTTCTTCTGTATGCCCGGGGGAGAGTTCCCCCGTGTGACTTCCCCAAAGGCAACCCAAGTGTAGAACCTGACACCGTGGCCCTAAAATGTGGTATGATGGGCAGACTTGGGAGGCTAAAAGGTGGTGGGGGGGAGGAGGAGGGAGGCGGACATTGGCGCGGGAGCCCATTTGAAAACGTGGGGGGGGAAAAGCGGCGTCTCCTGTCCAAGTTTTTGGTTGCCGGGGCCCGGAAGCACATTCCCCCAAGGGGCCCGTAAAGGAATGTACTACCCTCCCGAGTTCAGCTCCAGACGTCCCGCGCCGTGCACCTTTTGGGAACAAAACCCATAAGCTTAAGGACTGGCCCCCCCTTCTGTTCTACAATTTATGAATGCGGTACTGCCCTTTTTTGGGAAAAAAAATTACGGCTTGGAAACCCCCATTTGGCTCAGACAAGCCATTAGTTCCTGAACGGGGGAGAGTCCCCCATTTGGAAAGGGAGGGACTGCAGCACCAACAACTTGGCCCGGAGTACGGGCAGCTTCTGCCCTTAGTTGGGTTGGAAGCTTCTGTTGTCTCTTTGCAATCGCCTCGCTGAACGCTGCTGGCACCATGAGTGCGAGGGGCAGGAGCATCTGGACCGGTAGTTATGTCAAAAAGAAACAGCTCCCTTCGCAGAGGTGGGGGAGCCTTGACTGCGCAATGGCAAAATTGCCACTGGCACTGCTGCCTTTTTTTGCTGCGGCAGAGGATGGACCACCAAATCGAGCCCGTTTCTCCCAGGGCCCCCGGGGGGTGAAGCGCATGTGTTGACGCGGGGCCCTGGTGCCAACTTTTGCTCCCGGCCCCGCTTCACTTTCTGCCCACGATTCAAAAAAAAAAAAAAAAAAAAACCCTATTCCGGCTCCCCTGTCTTACAAAGAATGCCACACCGCCAAGTAGGATTTTACCGCCAACACTCCGCACCGAGTGACTACTGCCGCCGCTGCCTTGCTGGTCCCATTGCCCCCCTACTTTCTTTGGGCCTGCGAAGGGGTTTTTTTACCCCGTGGGCCCCTTAGCTCCCGACCTAAACTGCTGAAACCCTGCTAACCCCAGCCACACAACCCCTTGCTGGGCGCCGCTGCCTACACGCAAATTTTTCCCCTCTTCTCTGCGGGGGGATAAAGCCCTTGCTTCACCCGCTCCCAAGTGCGGTCGGGCTACACATCATCAATTTGGTTTCATCGTCACTGCTGTCCTCATCACCGGTCCTTTGGGATCGAGGTACCCCTACAAATGACCTCCCATCCATCCCACATCTATACTTTGCCACCTACTGCAAGAAGTAGGGGGTATTTGGGCCCCTTTTTTCGTGCCCAATAGCTGCTGACTGCCCTCCTCAAATTTTTTCATCCTCCTATTAGGGGGTGGCCCCCAACCACATAGTAGAATTTTGGGTGAGGGAAAGGATGGGACAAGGCGGGTTTAGGGCATGAGGGGCCGCTGACCCCCTCCCGGGGCCCTGCCAAAAAGGGTTGTGTCTGACGTTTTCCCCCCCGACTCTTGGGTGGGGTTTTCAATGCACTGGGAGGAAGTGGATGCCCCAGTCAACCAAAACACGAACCCTTTGGGTTGCTAGTCAGCACCCCGGCCCCCCAAATGACGCGGCGTTGTGGCCTCACCAAATGACCCCTGCGCGATGTCCCCCTTTTCTGTGCGCGACCGGGCCCGCTCCATGAATTTTTTCCCCTGCCCCTCCAGGGGAAAAGCCTGCCACCCTCTGTCTGAATATGTTTTGTTCTAAATGTACGACCTTTGATAAGAATAGTTATGATAAATACAAACCCGTATTTGACTCCAAATGAAACCACTAAGAAGCTTGGGGAACTTTGGATTAAATTCGCTCCACAAATGGGGAGGGAAAAAATTTACTTTATGTGCCGTTTAAAAACTCTTGTATTTTACTGAAATAAAGCATAAAAAAAAGGGTTAATTAACCTTCGGATATGAAATTTTTGCACAAATTTTTCTGTGGCGGGGAAAAAAAAAGTTTCTTTTTCTGAGTACAACTGCAGAACAAGCTTAAATTAACCCCGGGTGTAAATTGCGCCAAAAATTGAGCAACCACAACTATGAGTTTTTTAGGTGTTACATGGCGTTTTTTTACCTGCACAACAAGAGAAAAAATTGTAAAAAAGCCTTCGCTTGTGAATTAGGGTGCAGGAAAAATGTATTTTATTCGGTGAAAAACGGGTTTTTTTTGTCACCACAGCAAAAAAAAAAAAAACGTTAATTTAAACCCCTGGATGAAATTGCGCCAAAAAAAATTGAGCAAACCACAAACAAGAGCTTTTTAACGTGTTACAAAGGGGTGTTTTTCTAGCACACAACAAGGAAACATTTTTAATTAACCTTCGCTTGGAATTAGGTTGCAGGAAAAATTTAATTTTTGGGTGAAAGACGGGTTTAAATTTTTTCACCACAGAAAAAAAAACTTAAAATTAACCCCCCGATGTAAATTGGCCAAACAATTGAGCAACCACAAACTACGGCTTTGTAGGTGTTAAAGGGTGTTTTCTACGTACACAACAAAAAAAAATTGTAATTAACCTTGCTTGTGAAATTTGGCTGCAGGAAAAAAAGTATTTTTTTTGGGGGTGAAAGACGTTTATTTTTTTCACCCCCAGCAGAAAAAAAAATGCTGAATTAACCCCGGGATTAAATTGCACCAAACAATTGAGGAAAAAAACCAAAATATTGGTTTGTAAGCTTTGTTTCAATGGCGTTTTTTTTTACGGGTGCCAACAAGAAAAAATTTGGGGAAATTCGCCCATTTGTTGTGAATTTTGGCTGCAGGAAAAATGTTTTTATGGCGGGGGAAAGACGGGGTTTTTTTTTGTCACCACAGCAAAAAAAAAAAAGCTTAATTAAACCCAGGATGTAAATTGCGCCCCAAACAATTGAGCAACCACAAAATAAGGCTTTGTAACGTTTACAAGGCTGTTTTTTTACCCTACACAAAAGAAAACATTTTTTAATTAAAACCTTTGTTGGAATTAGGTTGCAGGGAAAAAATTTTTTTGGTGGGAAAGACGGTTTATTTTTTTCACTACAGAGAAAAACGCTTAAAAACCCCTATGTAAATTGCGCCAAACAATTGAGCAACCACAAAATACGAGCTTTGTAGCGTGTTACAATGGCTGTTTTCTACGCTACACAACAAAGAAAAAAATTGTAATTTTCCCTTTTCCTTTTGAATTAGGCTGCAGGAAAAAATGTATTTTTTGGCGGGGGAAAAACGGTTTTTTTTTTTGTCACCCAGCAAAAAAACAATCTGAATTAACCCCTGATTAAATTGCACCAAACAATTGGCAACCACAAACTCGAGTTTGTGCAGTTACTATGGCGTGTTTTTTCTACGCTAAAAACAAGAAATAAATTGTAATTAACCTTCGCTTGTGAATTAGGTGCAAAAAAAAAAAAATTTTTTGGGGGTGAAAGACGGTTTTTTTTTTAGTCACCACAGCGAAAAACGCTTAATTTTAAACCCCGGATGAAATTTCGCCAAACAATTGACAACCACAAACTACGAGCTTTGTAGCGTTTACAATGGCGGGGTTTTTACCTACACAACAAGAGAAAAAATTGATTTAACCCTTTATTGTAATTAGGCTGCAGGAAAAATTTTTTTTTTTGGCGGTGAAAACGGGTTTTTTTTTGTCACCACAGCAGAAAAACCCAAGCTAAATTTAACCCCCGGGTTAAAATTTACCAAAAAATTGAGCAACACAAATAGAGCTTTGGTGTTTTAAAGGCGTGTTTTCTACGCTACCAACAAAGAATAAATTGAATTAACCTTCCTTGTGAATTAGGCTGCAGAAAAAAAAAATTTTTGGCGGGAAAGACGGGTTTTTTTTTTGTCCCACAGCAAAAAAACAACCTAATTAACCCCTGGATGTAAATTGCGCCAAACAAATTTACAACCCCAAAATAAGACTTTAAGCTGTTACAATGGCGTGTTTTTTCGCTAAAAACAAGAGAAAAAAAAGTAATTACCTTTTCCTTTTTGAAAATTTGGGGCAGGAAAAATTTATTTTTGGCCCGGGGAAAGACGGTTTTTTTTTTTTGTCACCAAGCAGAAAAAAAAAACGTTAATTAACCCCCCGGATTAAAATTTCCCAAACAATTGGAGCAACCACAAAATAGGTTTGTAAGTTTTTACAAAGGGGTGTTTTTTAAAAAACAACAAGAAAAAAATTTTTAATTAACCTTCGCTTTGAATTTGGTTTCGGAAAAATTAAATTTTTTGGGGTGAAAAAACGGTTTTTTTTTTGTCACACAGCGAAAAAAGCTTAATTAACCCCCCCGATGTAAATTGCGCCAAACAATTGAGCAACCCCAAAAAAAGAGCTTTGTAACGTGTTACTGGCTTTTTCTTCGCACACAAAAAGAGAAAAATTGAAATTTTTAAATTTTCCATGTGAATTAGGTGCAGGAAAAATTTTTTTTTTGGCGGGGGGAAAAGACGGTTTTTTTTTGTCACCACACAGAAAAACAACGCTTAATTAACCCCTGGGTGTAAATTGCCCCCAAAACAATGAGCAACCACAAACTAAAAGCTTTGTTTGGGTTAAAGGGGGGGTTTTCACCTACCAAAAAGAGAAAAATTGTAATTAACCTCGCTTGTAATTGGAGCAGAAAAAAATTTTTTTTTTTGGGGTGAAAGACGGTTTTTTTTATCACCACAGCAAAAAACAACCTTAATTAACCCCTGGATGAAAATTTCCCAAAATTGAGAACACAAACAAGAGCTTTGTAGCGTGTTACAATGGGGTGTTTTCTAGCTACAACAAAGAAAAAATTTTATTAACCTTTGCTTGTGAATTAGGGCAGGAAAAATTTTATTTTTTGGGGTGAAGCGGTTTTTTTTTGTCACCACAGCAGAAAAAACCTTAATTAACCCCTGGATGTAAATTGCCCAAACAATTGAGCAACCACAAACAAGAGCTTTGTAACTTTACAATGGGTTTTTTCTACGCTACACAACAAGAGAAAAATTTTTAATTTAAATTTTGCTTGTGAATTTGGTTTCGGGAAAAATTTTTTTTTTGCGGGAAAAAGGTTTTTTTTTTGTCACCACAGCAGAAAAACAACGCTTAATTAACCCCGGATGTAAATTGGCCAAAAAAAATTGAGCAACCCCAAACTAAGAGCTTTTTTAACTTTTTTACAATGGGGTGTTTTTTACTCAAAAAAGAGAAAAAAATTTTAAAAAACCTTCGCTTTGAAATTTGGTTTCAGGAAAAAATTTTTTTTTGGCGGGGGAAAAAACGGGTTTTTTTTTTGTCACCACAGAAAAAAAAAAACCTTAATTAACCCCTGGATTAAAATTCGCAAACAAATTTAGCAACCACAAATACGAGCTTTTTTACGTGTTACAATGGGTGTTTTCTACGCTACACAACAGGAGAAAAAATTGCAATTAACCTTCGCTTGTGAATTAGGCTACAGGAAAAATGTATTTTTTGGCGGTGAAAAAGACGGTTTATTTTAGTGACCACAACATCAGAACAATGCTTAATCAACCCCTGGATGTAAATTGCGCAAAAGAATTGAGCAGCCAAAAATGAAGTGGTATTTGTATTGTAAAAACGCTGTTTCTTTAAATTAATACAACAGGAACAGGCTTAGATCCCCTTTGGATATTCAATGTGCTGTGAGCAGATAGCATTAAAATGTATATGCAGCTGCATTGGACACACACTGGACTTCAGATCCAATACCCAACAAAATCAGAAATAGAACGTTAAGAGAAGCAGTCTCTGAGACAAGCTGAGACACCCCCAAAAATCGCTGTATAAAAATCAGTTCTTCAGTAAGAGCTATTACAAGCAGCCGCGGCAGCACCTTCCCTAATCAGTACAGTGAGAGCAGTATGAGCTCCCAGCGTCGCGCCCGGACTTATATAGTGCGGTGACGTCACAGAATCCCGCCCGTCTCTGATTGGCTTCATCTCTGCACATGTTATGCAGGCTTGCCCTTCTTCCTCCCAGAGTGCTTTGCCCCATGTAACGCCATGTGCTCGCAACCATTTTATCAATCAAAAGCACACTTCGTTCACCCGAAGTACCCCAAAGTTCGACTTCGTTCAGAATCGAAGTTTTCCTGAAATTCTAAACGAATTCCACTTCGTTAGAATCAATTCGCCCATCTCTAGTAATAGCCCTGGGATTCTGGTTTTGTTTATCGATGTTATTTGGGAACTGAATGACCATTATTTAGTGGTTTTATACTTAGCACTTTGTGTTACAGCATATACAGTAGACCTTTTATGTTTATTACCTGGTTACTTGCTCAGTTAGATGAAGGAGACTTAGAAGTCCCAGCACCCCATCTTGATTTCAGGTTAGTGTGATAATGTCATCACACCAGTCTGTATAAGTTGAAGCGAGACCAGGCGGGACACCATACAAGTTGTGGAGACTGCGAGGTAAAGTGGGACCTCTAAAATCAACTTCTCTGTTGGCCCCAGGTACCCTAGTCCGACACTGCATACTTGCATGCAATGGCACCTTATTGTGCAGCCAACCAGTGGTTGCAGCAGTCTCACTTCAACTGCAGCAGCCGGAGGTAAACAGAAGACCAAAGAAGACCGCTGGGCAGCGTCAGTGTGGACTCTGTGATGGCTGTCAATAAATGTGTTTTTAATTTTATCAGGGCAGCAATAGTTTATCATTATTAAAAAAAAAAAAAAAAAAAAAACCTGGAGCACGTCTTTGAAAAGATGTGATTTTAAATAACCCAATATAGTAATTGGAAGTGTTTGCATTTTCCTGTGGAGAACTCCATAGTTTATAGGATGACAACTTTCACATTATTTTTCTTACTCCCATTCGTAGTGTCTATTGGGATACCTTGAAAAATTAACGAATACTGCTCCTGTGCCTATACCATATCTCTGCAATAAATTTACAACTTAGTGCACAATAAACCTCCCACTGGTCCCTTAAATGTACATAACAGTGCGAGAATGGTTTAAAATATTACTTAACTACATTATCATTCGAATGCTTAAAGCTTTTTTTTTTTACGCCTAACCTGTGCAATAATTAAATTCTAATATATGCATATGGAAATATTAACATGTTTATAAATTGTAGTTATATCCAGTAAGTCTTATAAACCATTATTATTGTATGCCAATAAATATTTTTTTTCAATAATGTATAATACAAATAATAAGAATATAACAGCTTTCATTAGCAGTTAACAGCTATGGCTGCACACTTACAGTAAATTGTGGTAGAATTATGGTTAAACCTTGACCTCAAGATAAACTTGAAATTTCTGTATGGAGCACAAGTTGACAAGCATCTTTATAAATACTGCACAAGTTCTAAAAATTTCCAGATTATTTGGATCACTGGTCTGTTGCAAAAATGCTAGCAACATTGTTTTGTAAGGAGCACTAACTTAAATCATTCTTATATGCTAATGCTTGTCGCAATTAATAACTGATTAAAGCAATTGCCAATCATAGACTACCTGTCTTAAATTATCTATTAGGAATTAATAAGGTACTAGAGAGAGTTCCCCTGTTTAAGACCTCCTTTTATTAAAGAGACACTGCCATCAAAACATATTTTTCACATATTGACAATCAATATGTGACTATTATATGTCATTTTGGAAAAAAAAATGTTTTTAAAGTTCCCTTTTGTACATGACTTTCTGGTTTGTCTCTCTGAGTTTCCCTCTGTGAGCTCTGATAACAGCAGTGAGGATTGCTTGACAATTCTCTTCCAAGCCAACTATGGGCCTGAGAGGTGTAAGGGCATGTCCCCACTGCACGTTTTTTCCGCCGGTTTTTCAGCGGGTTTGCGGTTTTTTAGACAGCCTGAAAAAACGGCCGAAAATGGGCACAATTGTGCTCTATGGAAAACCCTTACAGCAGTCCCCACTGCACGGGTTTTCCGTCGGGCGGTTTTGGCGCCGGAGGTCCGGCGGCAAAACATTGAGCAAGCACATTCTTCCGTCCGGTTTTCAGACGGGATCTGTGCTTCTCAATGTGAAAGGGGAGGGCTTTTCTCCGCTCATCGCGGAGAAAAGCCGTCCTCCCCTGCGGCCGTGGGGACGGTCGCAAAACAGGACAAATACCGGCCGGTTTGTTCTATGCCGTGGGGATGCGCCCTAAGTGTTACCAGCAGGATCTGATAAGTGTGAAGAAAGCTGGTAAATCTCTCCAATGCATAAAAGATTAACCCATTATACTTCAATGTGTTGCTCTTCTCATTGCCCTGTGGATCTAAAGTTGAGCAGCCATTTGTCACTGCACTCTAGATTCCAATCACAGGGTGCCAATCCCAGCCCAATGGGAAAATATCTTCACAAAATTCAGACACACTCTTCTTGAACATCTCACACAAGGGAATAGTCTTTATTTGTCAGGGTTAGTAAACAATAACATACTCCAGGTTTAAATGTCAAGCATATATCTCAGGGTAATTCATACTTTCTAAAGATGCAAATGTTTTGGTCAAAACCTGACCTTAATTTTGTGAAATTATATGCCCTGAGAGCCTAGTCTAATCTTTATCTAGGGCCGTCCAGAGAACAATAGAGGGATCATTGGGCCATTACCTACTATGAGACTACATGCAGATAAGTATTTACTGCAGCACCAATAGTAAACTGAGATTAGTCTTCCCTGCTATAATTGTAACAGAAATACCCATTATGTCCCTTTTTACCAGAGCAGAAAGCAGCATTGTGATAAACTCTGGAGGGTAAATATTGAAACCAATAGATGGCATGAACCTACAAGCAAATAGGCATTTTTTTCTGATTCCCCCTATGATACTGGCTCATCAATTTCCCAGCACCTAGACTCCCTAAGTTATCTGCAAAGAGCGGATCCCACAATATGATAACTGAGTTCAATTAGATAGGTGCGTCTAATAAAACATATAAATATTAAATAATAAGATAGAATATGGACTCTGGAATACTCAGAACAGACCCAGAAGACAGACCCTGGAAGACAACATTGGAAGCCCTAGTACAGGCATGGGGGCAAGTGAGTTTATATAAGTAGGTATGTGTATGTATATATGCGTGTACATATATACTATATATATATACTATATATATATATATATATATATAATATATATATAATATATATATATATATATATATATATATATATATATATACAACGCACAATACACATATCTACTTATATAAACTCACTCATATATGTGTATATATATAGAGAGAGTATATATATATATATATATCTATATATATATATATATACGCATACACACATAACGACATATATAAACTCACTCACCCCCATGCCAGTACTGGGGCTTCCAGTTCCAGCTGTCTTCCAGTCTGGGTCTGTTCTGAGTATTCCAGAGTCCATACAGTGTGTGTGTATATATATATATATATACTGTATCTCACAAAAGTGAGTACACACCTCACTTTTTTGTAAGCATTGCATTTTATCTTTTCACGGTAAAACACTGAATGAAGATATGACATTTTGATACAATGTTTTTGTAGTAAAGGTTAAAACTTGTATAAAAAGTGTCCCGTTATATTTTCACCCCTGATATCACTTTTTATAAATTTCTTTTCCCGGGGTTCCCAAAAAAAATACAAACACCATCCCGTAGTACATATTGTGGATAGATGTATTGGTGACAATGAAAAGCTGTGGACCACAGGTGAAAAGTATTGATAATGGATAAGTTAACAGAAGGCAATAATTTCTATCAAATGATCAAAATCATTTACTTTAAGGAATTTAAAGGGTAGGTCCCCACCAAAAATTTTCATTTAAAAAGTTTTTCTTTTTGTGAAATCCAATTTTTTCACACATTTTTGGCCCGGTTTTTTGTAAATTGCTGCCTCCACTCTATTGGAAAGTGTAGTTGACTTAACTTTTCAATATAACTGTATTCCAAGAAAAAAAGTATATAATAAATCAATCGGGAGTCAATAGTATGTTCAATTTATATGTTCTACAGACTGTGTCAAACAATTGTGCCAAACAGAATACTCAAAAAAGGGGAAGAATCAGGCCCTTGAAATAAAGTATTGCAGATCCCTTTTCAGGGACCATTCAGGGACACACACACAGACAAGTGGGCCCGACTTTTGATCCCACCCCCTTTTCCCTCCCTTTTTGGGGGAACCCGACCCCTTAAAACCGGGGCCGGGGCCCCAAAACCCAAAAAAATTGATAACTGCCTGTTATAAGTGTAAACCAAGACGGGACAACGGGAAAACCAAACAAGGAGATTTCAGGGTCCACGTCAGAAAAGCAGTTTCGGGAAACGAGGTAAAAAAGGCGTAAGACAAGAGGGTAACCGGGGGCAGTCCAAAGTCGGCAAAAAGCAGGGCAACGTGGTCAGAGGTGAGACAGGGGGGGAAAACCCGGGGGTCCAAACCCAAAAAGGTCGGGGAGAGCACAAAAACAAAAAAAAAAAATTTACGGCGAACTACGGGGAAAAAAACCCTATAGCAGGCAAAGATGGGAAGGGGAAGGGGTGGCTATAAAAGGGAAGGGGGGGAAAGAGAGCAGAGGTGTTTGGAAAAGCGGGATTGCCCAATCAGGAGAGTAAATTTTAAAAACCCAGAGATTGTGAAAAGATCCTGGCCACGGGCGTTGGCCAAATTAAATAAGTCCCGAAAAGACAGTGTTTCACACAAGAAAAATGAAAAGGGCCGCAGTTATGGTGCAGGGGTTTCCCCGGGACGCCCAGAGCCAGATGACACGAACGGGGGACAGTACCCCCCCCCCCCCCTTTCTATAGGGGCCCCCGGGCCCCTCCTTAGGCCCCCCTGGTTTGGGGTTTTTTAGTTTTGGTGGTTTTTTTCCCCAAAAAGTCTGGGGGCGTGCAATTTCCCTAGCTGTCACCCCCCCCCCGCTCCCTCTGGACCATCCCCTTTCCAGTGAACTGGGTTATTGGGAGGTCTTCCCTCTGCGGGAGTCAATTATACGTAAATTTCTTATTCAAACCCCCCTTTTTATAACCAAAAGGGGCGAGGGGGGGGCCCGGACCGTACAGCGGAATTGTCCCTTTTTTAAGTAAGGACTTGTGAAAACACAGGATGAATGGGGAGGGAAAGGGAAGGCTTTAATCAAAAAGATAGGGGTTTAAACAATTTCAGAGATAAAAAAGGGCCCCAAAAAACCGAGGCGCAAATTAGGACGGGACCCGAAGGCGGAGATTTTTTGTCGGACCACACCTTGTCCCCCGGACAGCATATTCAGGTCCGGGTGACGTTTTATTAGCAAATTTAAAATTTGGGTTTGTTGTTGGGCTTTTTTCTAGATTCTCGCGACCCCAAAGCCCAGACTGTGCACAGTCGCTTGATGGCGGTTTTTTTTTGGGAAAAGGAAAATTTTGGGTTCGCAACCTGGGTTCGGCGGAGTACCTGGGGTTTAAAAGCCTTTAAATTTCAGTAAAAAGGGGGAAAAAAGGGTTGGGAATTCTCGTGATTGTTAAGAAACCAAAACTCGCCATAGGGAAAAATCACTCCCACTTCTCCCGACATCCCAAACAAAACATCAAAAAATTTTCTAGGAATGTTTTAAATCTTTTATTTTTGCCCCTTTGTTCGGGGGGGAAAGGGAGAGGAGAAGGACAAAGAGATGCCTAATTTACCCACCCAAAAAACCCTCCAGAACCTTGACACAAAAATGTACCCCCTTTCGGGCACAATCTGGAAGGAATAAAAATGAAGTCTCAGTATATGAAAAGAACAAAAAAACGGCGAGGGGTTTTGGGGTTTATGGGAATTTTTTAAAAGCAATAAGATGACAATTTTTTGAGAATCGGGTCCACCCCCACCCCCAAAAATTTTCCCACTTAAACCCCTTTGAAAGGGGAAAAGGGGGGGGAAAAAAAAATCCATAGATATTTTGGGACCAGGGCCTAAAGGGGGGAACGCAGAGGGTTTCAATAATCCTTCAGGGAAATTGCCCCGGGGGACCTTTTGCCCTGGCACCAAATTTTCCCCAAGCAATAACAAATTCCCGACACCCCGCTGCCACAAGGCCACCCAAAAGGTAAGAGAAAAGGGGGTTTTCCGGTGCCCCCCGATGCCGGATGCCCGACAAGCTGAGGATTTGGGCCCCCCTCCCCAAAATTTTTAAAAGGAGATGACATTGGGCAAAAAAGTTTTCCGGGGGGGGATAAATGGGAGGGGCCCAAACCTTGAGAGTTCGAATTTGGGGGGACTAAGGCCCGTGGGTAAGGGTTTGCAACACCACCCCCCGGGGGCGAGGATATTTTTGGGTTCCTCCTCCCCGATGGGCATTTATACCAAAAAACTTGGGACAAGGCGGTTTTTGCCTTTAAAATTTTTTGGCCCCTTTGGCGATAGGTCACTACAAATTGAACCCAGTAAAAAAAAGAGCCCATCGTGCTTGGCGGGGGGTTTTTTAAACCCTTTACATTATCAAGATAAACAAATTTTTTTTGGTTGTAAGAAAAAAGTCACCCATGTCCCGGCCCCCCCTCCAAAGGTGCCTCCACTTTTTCAAAAGCCCTTTTTTTTGGCTAGCAGTTCCCCTTTTCCAATATGTAGTTTTACCTCTGCGGTGGAGAACTTTCTGGAGAAAAAGGCAATTTGGGCCCCAAATTAGTATAAAGGTTTTTAATTCCCTTGGGGCCGGGCGGTCCCTCCCCCGTTTCAGATGCTCCACCTCAAAGAAAAAAGGTTGTTCCGGATTTGGGGGGACCAAAAAGGTGCGAATTTAAAAATAAATTTTTAAGGTAAAGGGAAAGCCCTTTTCGGCCCCAGGTGTCCAGGGGGTGGGGCCGCCCTTTTTTAGTTTAAGGTCATGGGGTTTTTTTTAATAAAGGGGGAAAATTCTTTTATAAATTTTTTTCGATAGTAATTAGGGAAAAACCCAAAAAAAGTTGGAAACTCCTTCAAGGTAGTAGGGCTCCCCACTGTGTGAAAGGCCGAAAAAAATTTGTGGGTCCATAAATTATAGCATAGGGGTAAGTATGTACCCCCGAACCCTATCTCTTGGACTGAACAAAACATTTAGACCCCGTTGGCGCATAAAATTTAATTTTGACGTAAAACCTTTGGGGAGGGGCCTACCCTTTCATGAATTTTTTGATTGGGTATATTAAAACCGGGGGAAAAGATGAGGAGGGCTCTAAGTACCAAAAAAAAAAGAACCCCGAAGGGCTCTTTAAAAATTTTCGTTTTAAAAAATCGTTGGAAGACCCCTGGGGGATTACAAAGGGCCCAAAAGGGGATGGGGCTAGGTAAATTCAATTGCCCCCCAGGGGTAATTTTAAAAGGGCCCCTTCCCCTTCCCCCTTCCCCCTTTCCCGAACCGGATTTGGTTTTAAAGCCCCACGGAATCAATTTTGGGAAAAAACCAAAGGGGAACCCACCCCGGCTTAAAAAAAATGGGAATTTAGGGGGAAGTGGATGTGGTTTTTTTATAGTGATCTTATTGAGCTCCCCGTAGTCAATAAAAGGGACGGAGGGCCTTTCCTTTTTTTTTCTCGACAAAGAAAAAACCAGCAAAACCCAACCCGGGGGAGGGGTTTTGGGCGTATGTGACCTTTTTTTTAGCTTTTCCCTTGATATATTGAAAAGCATAGATTCCCGTTTCCCGGGGGAGATAAGTTTTAAAAATTTCGACCCCTTTGGGAGCTTGGCCCCCCGGGAAACCCGGTCCTATAGCGCAATTTTAAAAATTTTGGGCCCGGGCGGCGGGAGGGTTTTTCCGCAACGGGTCAACCAAAAAAATCTTCAAAAACAGAACGAAATCGGGCATAGTTATAAACAACAATTTTTAGAAACACACCAAAAGGGCTGTACAAAATCTTCAAAAAGAGGCCCCATGACCCCCCCCCCATTTAACCAACTCAGAAATCCCCCCATTTCCGCACAGGTTATTTTAAAGGGGTAACCATGGTAAACCCAAAATAATATAGTAGTAAAATCCCTTTCCCTTACAAAAAAAAAAAAATTGTTCGGAATGCAGGCCCCCCAACATTCCCAAAGTAAATTTCAGTTGTGCGGAAAATTTTAAATTTTTCCCCCCATTTTAAAGGGGGGAGAGTTTAGCACCTGAAACCAAAAGGGAAAAAAACGGATTAGTTCTTCCCCCCCAAGGCTTGGGGGACGACATGAAAAGAAAAATAACAGCTGTCCTGAATCGTTTAAAGCTTGACACAAAAAAAACCTTTTTTGGCCCCCAAAATTTAAGGGGTTTTCCGGGAAAGAAATTTTGTTATCCCCAAATTTAAAGGGGGAACCCGTTCGCCGGGGTTATCCTTCTTGTGTCCTTCAGGGGGGTTTGCCCATCCCCCCCGGTGACTTAAAGGGGGGTAGCTCCTCGGGGCATGGCCGGGGCTCCCCACTAGAAACCAAAGGGATTGTCCCCGATGTTTTTCCTCCTGATTTGCCGCCGACGCGGAGCCCAACCCCCATGGGTTTTCCCCTTTTCCCAGCCCCCAGCGGGGGTGGTGAAAAAAAGTGGAAGAGGTTTTAGAGACATAGTGGGGGGAAAAAAATTAAGGGGGCTTTGTCAAAACTTTCCAAAAAACCCCCCATCTTTTCCTTTCTCTTTTCTAAAACCTTCTGTCGATAGGGTACAACTAAGGTCAAAAAAAACCCCATAAGGGCTCGGAGTGGGTGGATGCCCTCGCATTTCCCTTTACGCTTCAGACAGCCCCCCCGTTGGGAAAAGGGTCTTCAAGGGGGGGATCTGGGCCCCCCCAATTTGCCGGCTTAATTTTCGGAATTTTAGAGCAGTACCCCCCCTCTGCAGTGCGATACCCTGCTGGATGGATAAAAGTTTAGTTTCTGCCAACGCCCGCCCGGGTTTTTGGGGATCAAAAATATGGCCCAATGTAAGAAAAAATTTTTTCCACCGATTTTTCCCCCAAGGGGCCCCCAGGAGGGGATGCTCAAAGCCCAAACCTGAGGGGGACCCCGGGGGAGGGACAAAAGCCCTGGCAAAATTTTTCAGCCTCTGAGGGAAAAAAGGGTTTAAAACCCAAAAAAAAAGGCGACAGGATTCCCCGAAGGTCCCAAAATTATCAGGGTTTTCCCCCGAAACAGTCCCGGGAATCGCAAGTTTGGTTTGTTCTGTACACTTTGCCCCCAAAACCCGGGGGAGGGGGCCCGGGTTTCTTTTAAGGGGCGACTGGATCAAAGGAAAGGGGGATTTGCCATGGCATCCAGTTTGGGGTGGGGATCTGGGAATAAGGCCCGCCATGCCCCTTTGGAATTTGGGGTGGGTTTTTCTCGTTCCCCCGACGGTCCCCAGGGCCGCCCGATCGGGACTCATACGAAAACCCAGGTGAGAAGGGTTTTGAGTATGGGCCTGCCTATTAAAAGTCAGGGGGCCAAATCAGGGGGGACACACACAGGGGGAAATGGGCCCTGATTTGATCCCCCCCCTTCCCTTCCTTTTGGTGAACCCAAATTTCCTTAACTGGGGGCCCCCAACCCCCAAAATGATAACTTTCACTGTTATTTTAAATTTTGGGAAAAACAGACCAAAAAAAGGGGGAAAAAGGGGCACCCAAACAAGAATTTGTAAAGGGGGTCCACCCGGGCAGCCAGCAGTTCGGGCAACAAAGGGACAGAGGCGTTTAAAACAAAGAGGGTAACCGGGGGCAGTCCCCAAAGTCGGCAACAGACCCGGGGAAGTTGGGGACAGAGACGTTTAAAAAAGAAGGGGGGGGAAACCCGGGGCCCAAAAGCCAAAAGGTCAGGGAGAGCAAAGGAAAAAAAAAAGCAAAATACGGCGAATACGGGAAAAAACCTATAGCAGGCCAAAAAAGAGAAGGGAATTGGTTTGGGTTTAAATAGGGGATGGGGAGGAAAAGGACAGGAAGGGGATAGGAACAGGGTCTGTCAATCACTTTAGAGTGAGATTTTTCCCAGAGAGAGTTGGAAAGATCCTGGGGCCCCGGGGGTTGGCCAAATTCAAAAGAGTCCCAGAAGGAAGACAGTGATCACACAAAAAAAGTTAAAAGGGCCCCAGTTATTTGGGCGCCCAGCGGCCTTTGCCCCGACCCGAGCCAAAATGACACGGGAAAGTGACCCGATGCAACCCCCAAAATTTGTGTGTTTTTATTAAATTAAAAAAACTAGAGAAAAAAAATTCTATTTTTTAAACCCTTTCAGTGGGGAAATGTTGGGAAATAAATAGTATTGGAATAAATGTTTCGCCAAACGTTCAGACAATTAAGGGGGTTGGATTCGATTTAAAAATTTCTAAATTTGTTTTAATTTAATAAAATTTTTTCAAAGAAGGGGGTTTAAAAAATTTGAGTTAAAAAAAAACCTTCACTTAAAATTTTTAAATCCCTTTTTTTTTATTTAAAAAAGAGTGGCCCCAAAATTCCCAAAACTAAACCCCCTTTCAACACAACTTTTGTTCCCCTTTTTTAAGGTTTTTCCCTTTTAACTTAAAGCAAAGGGGGATAAGAAAGAGTGGGCCGCGGGACTTTTCTGGCATAAATTTTTTAGTGTTTTTAACCCCGTTTATAGATGTATGAACCCAGTTAAATCCCAAACTTTGGAAAAATTTTGGGGCTGGCCCCAAACTTTTTTAATGCTCAAAAGTTTGGGCATGACGTACCCCATTGGTTTTAAAATTTGACAAAATTTTTTGAATCTTTTGGCCCCTTAAACTAGATGCAGAACAGTTTTGAACGCCCGGGCCAAGGTTTTTAAAGGGGGTTTGCCCCGAGCCAGCATTTTGGTTTTGCATAGACTGTCCTGTATGTTATTACCCGCAGGGAAAAAACCCGGTTTCTACATTTGGCCCCAAATTTTAAAAACTATAAATTAAAACAATTTAGGACTGGTCTGTCAGTGCCAGGATTCATACATGTCGCCCATACTGCATAAGAGCCATAACATTTTGTTTTATGAGCCGTAATTTGAATTGTAGGGGTGGCATCAGCACCTTGTGGGGGTCCACCAGTGGCTCCCACAGCAAAATAAATAGTTGGTCTAATAACTGTATTTATACTGATATGTGCACTACAAAAAAGTTCTAGACAATTCTGGACAGGTCTAGAAACTTCTTGATAGTTCTCACAGATCCAGAAGCTTCTCAAAGTCTTTACTCAGCATTGAGGGCCACATGTATGAAAGTTGTCTAGGTGTAAAACTCACTTTGTTGCCTATAGCAACCAATCAGAGTTCTCCTTTCATTTCATATAGTGCTCTGAAAAAATTAAAGGGGAGCTCTGATTAGTTGCTATGGACAACAAAGTGAGTTTTAGACCTGGACAGTTTTCATACATGTGGCCCTGAATATTTTGTGAATATTCTCAAAAATAGCTAAATTTCAAAATAGCATTGTGCTGACCACAAAAGCAGAGTTTATGGTGAATAATAACCTTTTTCTATTCCTTTTAGGCACAAAAAATTAGGAAAACACACAATACCTGGCAACAAAAGATATATGTAAAATTGTTACGTAGTGTAATAGTATTTACTGTTTATTTTTTGGGGGGTTTCCATACTTCTATATGTGTGAAAATGTTAGTTTTTTATTTTCAATGAAAAAATATTACTATAAAAAAAATGACACGTATGACATATACAAGTATACAGACAATATACTGTAGTATATATAATAAAGCAAATGCCCAACACTAAGGCTAGGTTCACACGGTGTATTTGCAGGGCGTAATTACGGCCCACAATTACGCCGTGTGGCCGGGGGCGGGGCGGGAGCGGATGCGGGGGGCCCATAGACTTGTATTACCAGCGGCGTATACGCCGCTGGTAATTCACATGTCAATTAGCTCCCCGCCCGGCAGATTCGCTGAGCAGAGAGAGGAGACGTAATCCATAGTTCTCTATGAGAACTGTGGATTACCGTAATGACTGGGACGTTTTCAGCCCGTAATTTGCGCACTCTGGCGCGTAATTACGGACTGAAATACGTCCAGTTTTAAGCCGTGTGAACATGGCCTAAGGGCCACGTGTATGAAAACTGTCTAGGTCTAAAACTCCCTTTGTTGCCCATAGCAACCAGTCCAAGCTTCCATTTCATTTCATATAGTGCTCTGAAAAACGAAAGGGGTGTTCTGATTGGTTGCTATGGGTTTTAGACCCAGACAGTTTCCATACATGTGGCCCTAAAGGCCTTATGTATGAAAGCTGTCAAGGTGTAAGACTTTCTTTGTTGTCCAACCAATCAGAGAACACCTTTCATTTTTCCAGAACACTATATGAAATGAAATGGGTGCTCTGATTGGTTGCTATGGGCAACAAAGGGATTTTTAGACCTAGGCAGTTTTCATACATGTGGCCCTTAAACTTTACTTTGGCATTTGTAAGTACAAAGATCCACTGGCTGTTTGCTGAATGTAAAAAATGTTTGTGTGCTTGCGAGTTATGGGAAAGTGCAACATGATGATATATTATATATGCATACATATGACTCGTGGCATGGAGAGCCTGAAAAACCTGTGCCCCTTGCTATGCAAAACAGTGCTGTTTGCTTAAAGTGTGTATTCCAACAATGTATCACCTATCTAGTGGATCAGTCATACATACATACCTTTGGATGAATAGGCTTTTACTGTTCACCAATAAAAAAAAATCTTTATTGATAAAACTAGATAGATGCATTATTTTTATTAGTTTGAGTGATTTAAAATATTTTTTCTGGGCAGCATGAAATTTAATCCATGCTAACATTGCTATTTGGGATCAACATTGAAAGTCATTTTTGTGATCCACCCACCAGCTATATATAGAAGTAATAAACCTGTCTTTGTTCACCTGTCACTGACAAGTTGCAGGTTTTACCAGCTCAGCTTAAAGGTGCTTTCACACGGTGCATTTTTGGTGCGTTTTTCAATGCGTTTTTGTGCAGGTAGGCACAGCAGCTAATGTTGTACATTGCTGCACAAAAATCGCTGTAAATTTGCGGCAAAATCGCGGTAATTAAGCGGTAGTTAAGCTGTGTGGCACTTAGACACCACACAACTAAGGGCATGTCCCCACGGCATGGGTCTTCGGACGGTTTCTCAGATGGTTTGAAAAAACGTCCGAAAATCAGTACAATGGGTCTCTATGGAAAACTGCTGCACGGGTTTTCCGCCCGCGGGCCGCCCGAAGAACATTGTACTTGCACATTCTTGCGTCCAGTTTTCGGACGGAATATGTGCATGTCAATGTGAAGGGGAGGGCTTTTTTCCACTCATCGTGGAGAAAAGCCTCCCCCCCGCGGCCGTGGGGACGGACGCAAAACAGGACAAATACCGGTCGGATAAACCAACCGTTATTTGTCCCATGCCGTGGGGATGCACCCTAACTCACCTCATCCAACCAAAGCACTTGTAAATGATCCAGCGAGGTTTTGAAGGTAAAATCTCTTTTTATTGTATAAAACTATCAGCGATAAAACATGTTCACAGACACCCGCGTTTCAGACCACATGGATCCTTCTTCACATCCGTTGACCAACGGAGAAGATAACAGGCGGTAGAGGATGAAATTACTGGCGCATGGGACTAAAATATCCACCATGATATGGTTAAGCCACTTTATATCTTTTGCATGCTATATTGTTGGTTCCTTCAACCACGTCCCTTCTTCCGGTACCCGGCTCAGTCTCACAGTACTCTGAAATGCTGTAATGTTTCAGATTAAAACACACCTGAGACATGGAAACCTGCAGTTATTTCAGTCTGCATGTTCTCCAGGAAGAAGGAATAACCTGTCAGGTTCCCTTTAAATGGGAATCACCAGATTGTGAGAGTATATGTAAGGCTTTAGTGTAGTTTTTACTGGTACTATTTGGGGATATATACACATTTTGGTTGACTTTTTATTTACATTTTTTGGAAAAATGCAATTCGAGAGTTTTTTCTTATTTTTACATTTGTTCACCATTCAGGATAAATAAGAGAATAGCTTCATAGATCAGACGGTTCCAGATGTGGCAATAGCAATAATGTTTAATTATTTTTATTGTTTTTTCTCATCTATAAAATCGGAAAAGGGGGTGTTTTGAACCTTGAACATTTTTTTTTAATAATTTTAAAAGTTTAATCATTTTTTTTAGCTATATTTTTAATTCCCCTAGGACACTTGACTAGTAGGAGTCACAATCACCTAAACAGTATGCTATAAAACTAATACAGTATTGAATAGTGCACAGTTACAGCTTTCCTATCATACCCTCTGGCCACAGACAGGGTGTAATAGGAGCAGTAACATAGAAGTCACCATCCTGCGATCGCGCTGTGGCGGGGGGGAGGGGTTGATTGGATGATGAAGGGGATGGCATCTCATTTCTGTACAATGACATAGATGCTACAGTAATGCTTACAGCAACATCTAAATAGTTGAATCACCAGAATCTGAAGGCCAGTATCACCATACTCATTTACGACATTATGATATGTATCTACTACTAATATTGGGAAGGGTTTTGATGGCTGGAATCAGAGATATACTCCAGCTGCTGATGGCAGGCACCATCTGTAGTTAACAGCTGGTACCCACTGTATTTGAAGAGTGCTCAGCTTCATAGCCCCCTCCTAATCTTGTCAATTAATTCAGATCGATTACTATAAAATTCAGACATCCGAGTCCAAGACCTATTTACACCCCATTGCTGTCTCCCTGGTCCTCTTCAGCATTGGGGACCTCTCCTGAATTTTCTTGACAGAATATTGGCATGACATAGATGCAGCAGTCAAGCACTCCCCACGATATATCAAGCCCCACCTCAATAGTAAAGCTACGACTGCTCCGGCTGTGGAAGCTCGGGAGATTACCGTTGTAAGACATAGTTACATAGTATAGTATTTATGTGAAAAGTAGGTATGGTTTAGTGTGCGATTACCTGCATCCTCAAATGCACCAAAACTTTTGCACAGTTAGGGCCACATGTATGAAACGGTTTTGGTCTAAAATTCTCTTTTTCCCCCATAGATTTCTATGGGAAAAAAGTGAGTTTTAGACCAAAACCGTTTCATACATGTGGCCCTTAGTGGTATAAAGTAAGCAAACTATCTTTACAGTGTCTAAGAATTAGACATTATAAATACATCTGGCCCAATGTGCTTATGTACACGCGATTTAAGTTGCCACTGTATGAAGTTAGTCACAGTTAGCGTTTTGATTCGGATTTGGGTTGGCCTGGTTTGGTCTGATCCGGATTTTGCAGGCGATGGAGGAAAATTGTCTGACAAATCTCCAGCCTTTTTCCAGATAGAAGAAAAGAAGACTAGTCCAACAACAGATAACAAATTGTGACAGAATTTTGCCACCAAATCCACTATTCTGAAAAAAGGCAGCCTAACAGATTTTCTGTGCTATCAAACATATATAACAAACATACAGTAAAAAAAATACAAATATGGTGTATAAACTAATTTTATATACAGTTTTCAATTTTAGTTAGTTTTTTTCAATTGTGAAATTTCTTGACTAGTGTTTTTCCAGCCAATCTTTTCTAGGCACGTTCTATTGAAAAAAATATAGCTCCGTAAAAGATTGTGTGAAAAACTGGCCTTAAACCTAAAAAAAAAATAAAAACAATTTATTGTAAATATAAAATCTATATTCCTGTTAAAGGGAGTTTTATCATTACAAACATTGATGGCATATCACTAGGATGTGCCATTGATGTCAAATAGGTGCAGGTTCCACATCTGGGACCTGCACCCATCTCCAGAATGGACCACCAAAATGCCTTGTTATGATATTGATATGCTATCATTGTTTGTGATGACAAATCCCCCTAAAGGCTAGGGCTACATGGCGACATCAGCCGTGACATAGAACTTGTGGCCAAAGATTATGTTGTCATGTTGCCCACGTCACAATGTATTGTAGGTATTGAAAGCAAATGTAGTAGACTTAATGGCAACCAGTCACCTATATACTGTGCAGACCTAGCAAATATTGTAAAGTTTTAAAAAAGAAAAGTCTGCACTCAATGCTTTATTTGGCATATTATATTTATGTGTTTTTTGCTAACGTTCTGTTGCCTTGATTTCTGTACACATTCACTGTGCATGACTGTCTCTTGGGATAATGATGTTAAAATGTTTGAAAGGAACTCTATATTCCTTACTCTCTACTCCACCTTAAGCTATATGACACACCCAGGTGTGTTATTTGTGTCAGTATTAAACGGAGAGAAGACATGGCTGACAACCTGAATCTGAAGTCTAATAAAAAGCAATAACTACGAACCAAGAGCACCAGCTGAAAACTTGGAGGGTAAGTTCTGGATCTTGGGTGGTCCTTTTGTCCTTACAGTACTTTTAGAACATTATACACAGTATATTGAGCCAGGATAAATGTCAGTCTTTTGTATATGCGTAAGATACAGTGATTCACTATGAAGAAACAGATACTGTGCCGAGTGTAGTCTTGTCTTTGTATGATGTTCTAATAAGTAGATAATAAAACTATTGTGTTTTACTGGACTTTCATAGAAAGTGATACGTCTATAATTTTATAAATATATATTGTGACTCTGCCAGTATGAAAATTTATTTTATAAGAAATACAACTTTGTTTCAGTAATGTTAGTAGCGTTCATATGTACGATATAATATGTTTAATATTAGAATGAATAATACAATAATACAATGCTGGACTAAGTTTCTTTTCACTTCAGCTTTCACAGTTATTATTTTCTAAAACATGGATTTGCTGTTTACCCCATTTTTGGGTGTTTAAAGAAATAAGACAAACTTTGCCAATCATTTATGAGATGAATAGAAGGACTCAGTTCCGCCAGACATTAAAAACAATTTGTAGAAGGATCATTTCTTTGTCACCACTTTTCCTGATGATCCGTGTTCCAGTGCAGGGACTAGTGCCCATCTTTGACTGGGAAATGAAACATTGAAAGAAGTGCTATCAATAAATGGCACAGGTTGTAACTAAGAATTATTAGGGCTTCATAGCAAAATGAGATGGGTCCCCATCAACTAATGATAAGAAACTGAAACCAGCAATAATAAAAAGGTATTAGGCTCATATATCAGACAATTCATAGAGTGGTTCTAGAGAGCAGAAAGCCACTAACTTGTTATTCCCTCCAAAAAGGTACATTACTCTCGCACCTGAGTGGGCCCCTTATTCCTCTGGGCCCCACAACAGCTGCTACGTTTGCTATGGCTATAGTTCCTCCCACATTACTGATCTCCACAGAGGTGGGAGAGCAGGTTGCTAAACAAATACCTTAGCCTACTGTATATGAATGCTGCCTAGCAAGCAAAGTGATTACAAATATTTTTAATAAGTCTTGATGACTCGCTAATGAATTAAGATATAGAAATATGCCTCTTAAAACAATTGGCACATCTGACTCCAGCTCTGCTTTCATGACGACCAGAATATAACACATTCTTGGAGAGATTGTCCATCTCAATTGTTTTTCTTTTTTACTATAGTAATGCTCATTTAAAATACAAAAAAGTTATACTCACCTCTCCTCTCATCTCTGTTCCATTGCCTTCCTTCTTCTGGACATGGACATCACCACTGCAGCCACTGGTTGGCCGCAGTGGTCTCGTGCTACTGCTTGACATCACTGATCGCAAGTGAGCTTCCCAACTGGTGAAGTCAGGCAGTGGCACATGCTGTCTTCATCTGGAAGAAGGAAGAATAAAAGACTGAAGACAGCATGATGGTGAGGGGAGAGGTGAGTATAACTTTTTTTTATTTCAAATGGGTAAGGTAAAAAAAAATTGAGGTGGACAACTACTGTTTTTAACGGGAACAGATAAAGGTTTTCGCAGCTTTGCTATTGTCATTGGCATTAAGAAATATATTAATATATTTATTGGGCATGTGGATATCAGGAGTTCCACTGCTTGAGACCCTCTAAATTGCATCTTTCATCTTCCAGAGTTTCAAAAATGTGTGATTCTGATTAGTTGTCATTTTTTTATACATGTTCCCCACAGTGTGAACGTAGTCTCATCTATGAATGCCCAAACAGAAGAGTATAAATGTTTTATGTCCAGCAGTCACATTAACCATTGTTTGATTATATGAGGAGAAAACCATCAGGAGCACTAACATTTCAGCTTTAAAGTGAAATATGTTTATCATGTACTGTAGCAAATTATCCTAACATCTGTCCCCATTTGTCCCATGTTTGTACCAAATGCTATTGCACTTTAACCCCTTCTCGACATTGGACGTACCTGTACATCCTCGTGGGAACTGACTTCCTGCAAGTGGACATACAGGTACGTCCTAGACCTCCTTTGGGCCTGCATGATCACAGCATGGAACCAGCTGTATATTATAGCTGGCCAAATGCTGTGTCACCCATGACCAGAGCTCACTTTGGTCGCAGACGATTAATACCTTAGCAGCAGTGATCAATCGGCAGCTAAGAGAAAGACAGAGGGAGGGAGCTCCCTTTGTCTGTAGCGGCATCACCACAACGTGATCATGGTTGCTGAAGCTCTCATTAGCAACCCTAACAAAGGCTTCCGGGCTGGCGGTGATGTCATTATGCCCAGCCAGGACCTCAGGCCATAGCAATTGGCAGTTACTATGCAGAGCACTACTGCTATACATGATAATAGTGATGTAAAGATCACTGATACAAGTCCCCTGTGACTTGTCCCATGGTGACAAGTAAAAAAACAAACAAAAAAAAAGTATACATTGCCCATTCCACTTTACAAACCAGTCACCCCAAAAAAGATAAAAAATAAAGAACGCATATTTGATATCACCGCGTGCGTAATGACATAGACTAAAAATCTGTCACGTTATGTACACAATAAACGCTGTAAAAAAAAAAACAGTCAGTTCATCCTGCAAAAAATGCCCTTAAAAGGCTATTTATATGGAAATATAAAAAGTTATGCCTCTCAGGAGACAGCGATGCATATATATTGTTTTACTCAGTAAAAATACTTTTTTTTAAAGTGCTTCAACATAAAAGAACTATATAAATTGTGTATCGACCCAGTGTAAAACTAACTAGTATAAAACTAACTTGTCAAGTATACTGCACGGTGAGCATTTTTAAAAATAAAAAAAAACACTTCTAGGATTGCAGTATTTTCTTCACCCTGCCTTCCAAAAAATGTATTTAATAGCTATCAAAAAGTCTTGTCCTTCCAAAACCGGCACCAATAAAAACATCAATTCCCACAAAAAACAAGCTCCGTACACAAAAAAACAAAAAATTATAGCTCTCAGACTATGGCGATGCAAAAGCATGTTTTCCTTTTGGAATAAAAGTGTTTTTATTGTGTAAAAGCAGTAAAATATAAAAAAAATATACAAATTGGGTATCTCTGTAATCATATCGACCTGCTGAGTAGAGCTAGTATGTCACTTATACTGTATGGTGACCATTGTAAAAAGTAAAAATAAAAAATACTACCAGGGTTGCTGTGTTTTATTCATCCCACCTCCCAGAAACCTTGAAAAAAAGCAATCAAAGCGTCATATGAACCCCTTAATAATACCAATGAAAATGTTAACTCATCTCGCAAAAAACAAGCCCTTAATCAGCTCCATATACAGAATAGTAAAATAGTTATGGCTATCAGACTATGGCGACATAAAAATGCTATTTTTTAAAAACGCATTTCTATAGTGTAAAAGTAATAAAACAACTATCATTGCATTTGTATCGATCTGCATAGTACTATTATCCTGTCATTTTACAGTGGCAAACGCTGTAAAAATTAAACCCAAAAAACAATGGCAGAACTGCGTTTTTCCCCCCCCATTTGTATCCCAATGTTAAAAAGCTATGTAACACCTGTGCGCCCAATATGCACAATACACCCCTAGATGAGATCCATAAGGGGTGTTGAATCCAAAATGGGGTTTCAACTGGAAGGTTTCACCTCTTGTGGTACTTTGGGGGCTTTGCAGATGCAACATGGCACCCACCAAAATCTGTGTTCCAAAAGTCAAATAGTGCTCCTTTCTTTGTACGCCCTGCCATGCGCCCAACAGCAGTTTACACCCACATATAGGCTATGCCAAATTTGAAAGAAATTGCGTAGCAAATTTTGGGGTGTTTTTTTTCTGGGATTCCTTGTAAAAAATGAAACATTTTCAGCTAAAATGGCAGATTGTTGGAAAAAAATAATAAAAAAATAAGTCCAGTAGGGATTCCTCTTATTCTAAGGCTTGTGGTTGACCCAAATAGCGCACCATGGCCACATATAGGATATCGCTGGAAGCAGCAGAATTGGGGAAATCAATGTCAAGTTGCATTTCCCTGGTTACATCTACCGTGTTCCAGTGAATAATGGATAAAAAATGTAAATCTGTGAAAAAAAATTTACATTTTGAAATTTCACCTCCACGTTACTTTTATTTCCATGAAACACCTAAAGGGTAAACAAACTTCCTAAATACTGTTTTGAATAATTTAAGGAGTGTAGTTTCTTAGATGGAGTCATTTATGGGGTATCTACCATACAGGCCTCTCAAAGCCAAGTCAGAACTAAACTGGTTTCTAAAAAATTCTATGTTGTAAATATTCTTGAAAACGTGAAAAATTACTACTAAATTTCTAAGCTCATTAATGTCGTAAAAAAAACCATAAAAAAATTATCCCCACCTAGAGAGGATATAGGGTTCATTCTAGCTATAAACTATTTTGTGTGAAATAACTATCTGTCTTGAAAATGGCAAATTTTTCTAAATTTTCACATTTTGATATTTTTCACAAATAACCAAGAATTGTATAGATCAAAATGCATTACTAACATGAAGCACAATGTGTCAAGAGAAAACAGGTAAAAGTATCAAAAAGTTATTCTCACATAAAGTGATACATGTCAGATTTAAAAATTGGGGCTCTGTCAGGAAGGTCAAAACTTGATGCGGTGGTGAGGGGTTAAGTACATTTGTATTGTAAGTAATACATTTATTTTATTTGTTGTCATGGTTCAAAGCATCTGAGAATGAGCTCCAGTTACATGGCATCATTTTGGCATGGCCATGATATGAACCAATAGTCACGCAAGATTCTGGAAAACTTGTGTGGCCGTGCAGGCCACGGTAGCACATTTTAGCCACACACCCTGCCCACAGTAGCGTGAGTAACACATGGTTCTGTTAAGTGTTGTCCTCTTAACCACTGTGGAGAAATGGTTGTACCATTGGTTCCACAAACAATGTAATGCTGAGCTGTTATTGTATGTGAAATGAAGACTAAAGGGATCTGGCAACCATGTATTACGCCACCTCACACTATAATCCCAGGAGTAGGACCGGTGTGATGTTTCCATGTGATGGCTTTTTTATGATGTTGCCCATGTGGTCTCCCGACCAATCTCCAGCTATCACTGCATTCAAGACAAAAGCGAGTCCTCCATTCCAGCCTCCATTGCCATCTTGCTGTAAACCATAATAGCTTTTGAGACTGAGAGTGACGATGAAGTAGAATACCTGCAGCTGAACATCTGGCTCATAGCCCAATATCATGTAAATGCCTACTTATACTTTTTATCTATGCAATTTGCCGTCCTTGGCATGGGGTGTGCCATCCAATTTCACTTGCAGAATGGATCACTATGTGTCATTCTTCCAATCAGATGATCCATCTGTGCAGACAGTGTCGGACTGGAATGCCCTGGGCCCTACAGTGGAGCTGATTATGAGGGTCCACTAATGTAATGTTGATTCTTGGGGCTATCCCTACAACCTCTGTACATGACTACATATCCAGCACATGCCTCTTGCACTCTGCCTCTTGTTTCTGTCTCTCTTTCTCTGCCTTTGTCATTGGAAAACAGCCCCAGCCCTGCTATGCCCAGGGGTTCACAATGCTTAGGAGCACACCAAGCCCTGAAGCCCATCAGGGGATTCTTCTATTCCCCCTGTAGACCAGTCCAAGCCAGAGTGCACAGGTTCACCTCTGCACACTTCTTGCTTTCATTTTAGCTCTTAGCTGTTCTTCCAACCACTGGAACGAGTGGCATATGTATCTGCCAGAGTGATAAACCAAGGTCTCTCAGTTAAAGTATTGTGCCCCTCTAGTTGGTGACAAGTGGTAATTAGTGATAAGTGATTGTGTCAACAATCGTTATTGGGACGATAGGCGATAACGGCAATTATCATGTCGATAGCCGACAGTCGATTATCGCCGATGACCATTAAAATCTATGGGAGAGGAACAACAACTTCATTCTTACACTCAAACAGATGAGGAGAAGCTGGAATTAACATCCACAACAGTGAACTGAATATGTTCTACATCTTAGGCAAGACAAATAAGATATAAAAGTGACAGAAAAAAATTCATAGGCTAAAATAATTCATTATGTTCAATAGCTAACCGAAAACATGAGGATGGCGTAGCCACAGCAGGTACAGCGGTACCAGCAGCTACGGGGCACCTTTCACACAAAACATGACACCAGTATTGGAAATTGCACATGCGAACTGGCAGGAGACCCCTATCACTTTTTGCACCAGGCACCAACATCTCGTCACATATGTGGTGGCAGCAAGAACATCCCAACGGGGAACACGGAGGTTCAGCTGGCAGGGCCTTACAGCGGGTGTGGCGTAGAGTCAGGGCTGCCATCAGTCATCTGTTAACCGTTTCATGGCCACATGCAGCTAAATCAAATGTGGCGCCCACCCATTACTACTTCCTATTTTTAATATATCACAGGGCACCTTTTTGATTTCGGCCCCTGGTATGAATACTGCTCTATTGCCATCCCAAGCATCCATTTTAAAGTAGTCTGACCCCAAAACAAACAAAAAATGCACTTATGGACCCTCAGAATAAAAATTCCCAATAAGAAATTGACTATTTTAAAAAACTATTTTTCCAATTCTGCTGCTGCTGCTACGCCTACAGCTACTTCCCATTCTACTGCTGACACGTTGTTCCACCGTGATATTAGAACGTGAAGCAGACACAACAGATGTCCCCAGTTGGTCAGTGAGACCTGTGTCAAATTCCTGCATTCTATTGTCAAGTGGGTTGAAGGAAATTGTTGACTTTTGATTTGGAACGTGGATCAAGGAGGGTGGACACCAAGTAACTGCTGTTCATTTTGATGGCCTTGAAGTGTGGCAAATAAGCTTTTTGTCAATAAGACCTTTACTATTTGTTTCTTTTACAGCAGCATGCCCCAAAAACCGGCAAAGATGCCCTTGATAGAGCCTCAGAATAAAAAGTGCCTGAAGAAAGTAGTCTTTGAACCACCATTTTAGTTGAACTGGACATTGACTATCCCTGTCCTGGACCGCAGCATGACCCCAAAACCTGCATGACCCACAGATTACCAGGTGCCGGAAGGCAGCATTATTTGAAGCAGTATTTAAGTTGAACTGGACATTGACTATACCTGCCCTGTCCCGCAGCATGACCCTCAAACCCACATGACCCTCAAACCCGCATGACCCACAGATTAAAAAGTGCCGGAAGAAAGTAGTCTTTGAACCACCATTTTAGTTGAACTGGACATTGACTATCTCTGACGCACGGAGTGCAATATACAACTATTGAACATTTATACGAATGAGATATGGCGGTTTTACAATGCTGACAACAGGCACCAGTTACTATAAAATATCTGTAACCAAATTTGCGTACAAGGGGGCTATTTGCGGAAAACTGAGACGCACGGACTGCAATAGAACTATTTAAAAGTTCTACGGATGAGATATGGTGGTTTTACAATGCTGACAGCAGGCATCAGTTACTATAAATATCTGTAACCAAATTTGCGTACAAGTGCGCTATTTGCGCCAAACTGAGACGCACTGAGTGCAATAGAACTATTTAAAAGATATATGGATTAGATATGGCGGTTTTGGTACCACTGACAACAGGCGCCAGTTACTATAAAATATCTGTAACCAAATTTGCATACAAGAGCGCTATTTGCACCAAACTGAAATGCACGGACTGCAATAGAACTATTTAAAACTTATATGGATTAGATATGGCGGTTTTGGCACCAATGACAACAGGCGCCAGTTACTATAAAATATCTGTAATCAAATTTGCATACAAGTGCGCTATTTGCGCCAAACTGAGACGCACTGAGTGCAATAGAACTATTTAATCGTTAAATGGATTAGATATGGCGGTTTGGCACCACTGACAACAGGCGCCAGTTACCATAAAATCAGGGGCGTTGCTAGGGTCCTAAAACATCTGGGGCCCGAGCCCTCTGTCATGTTTTGCTCAGTAGGGCGGGGTTCACACGGAACTTTTTACGCCACATCGTGAACTGTGTTATGTATTTTTACAGAATAGTGTATGTTCCTGTTTATTTTTCACGTAGATCACATAGATCCTATATATCACCTCAGCAGTGCAGAGTAGAATGAGAATCAGCCCTGACAAAATGACTTTTTCAAAACCTCAAACATACGTATGAAACAGTAATACCCATAAATAAAAGACATACAGGTACAGAGTACTATACCCACAGTATATAGGGCAGGCATAGGTCCCCACAGTATAGAGGGCAGGCATAGGTCCACACAGTATAGAGGGCAGGCATAGGTCCACACAGTATAGAGGGCAGGCATAGGTCCCCACAGTATAGAGGGCAGGCATAGGTCCCCACAGTATAGAGGGCAAGCATAGGTCCACACAGTATAGAGGGCAGGCATAGGTCCACACAGTATAGAGGGCAGGCATAGGTCCACACAGGAAAGAGGGCCGGCATAGGTCCCCACAGTACAGAGGGCAGGCATAGGTCCCCACAGTATAGAGGGCAGGCATAGGTCCACACAGTATAGAGGGCAGGCATAGGTCCCCACAGTATAGAGGGCAGACATAGGTCCACACAGTATAGAGGGCAGGCATAGGTCCACACAGTATATAGGGCAGGCATAGGTCCACACAGTATAGAGGGCAGGCATAGGTCCCCACAGTATAGAGGGCAGGCATAGGTCCACACAGTATAGAGGGCAGGCATAGGTCCACACAGTATATAGGGCAGGCATAGGTCCACACAGTATATAGGCAGGCATAGGTCCATACAGTATAGAGGGCAGGCATAGGTCCACACAGTATATAGGGCAGGCATAGGTCCCCACAGTACAGAGGGCAGGCATAGTTCCACACAGTATATAGGGCAGGCATAGGTCCACACAATATATAGGGCAGGCATATGTCCACACAGTATAGAGGGCAGGCATAGGTCCCCACAGTATAGAGGGCAGGCATAGTTCCACACAGTATATAGGCAGGCATAGGTCCACACAGTATATAGGGCAGGCATAGTTCCACACAGTATATAGGCAGGCATATGTCCCCACAGTATATAGGGCAGGCATAGTTCCACACAGTATATAGGCAGGCATATGTCCACACAGTATAGAGGGCAGGCATAGGTCCCCACAGTATATAGGGCAGGCATAGTTCCACACAGTATATAGGCAGGCATATGTCCACACAGTATATAGGGCAGGCATAGTTCCACACAGTATATAGGCAGGCATATGTCCACACAGTATAGAGGGCAGGCATAGGTCAGAGCTGACAATCAAACATGTCAGTAGATGTATTTCAGCTTGAGCCTAGCCTGCCCAGCCCCAGCTTCACTATAAATACCTATTGACGGCTGCTCTGCTTCTCTCTGCGCGGGGCCGCAGGCACTCACTGGGTAGGAGGAGGAGGAGGACCATGCAGGCGTCAGCGTCCCTGGTCTTACTGGAGCGTGATTGGTGCCGCTCTCCCCCCTGACCCTGCGCAGCAATATACAGGAGGTGCCGGCGGCGGCAGCGGAGTTAGTGAGCAATGAAAAGTAGTGTCCGGCGCCGCATCTGCTGTGAGCAATAATGCGGCGCCGCGCTACTTCGATGATGTGAGGGCTGGCTAGGGACTTAAACATTCGGGGCTGCAGGCATTTCATTCGGGGCACGAGCCCCGAATGAAACTGCCTAGCGACGCCCCTGTATAAAATATCTGTAACCAAATTTGCATACAAGTGCGCTATTTGCACCAAACTGAGATGCACGGACTGCAATAGAACTATTTATAAGTTCTACGGAAGAGATATGGCGGTTTTACAATGCTGACATCAGGCACCAGTTACAATAAAATATCTGTAACCCAAGGGGGTTATTTGCGACAAACTGGGACTCACAGACACCAATAGAACTGCAAAAACAAAAGGGACAATTTCACCTCAGTTGGGAGGTCTGCTGGCCAAAAAGTTTTAAAAAAACATTGCTATTCCAATGCGAGTTCAGGACAGGCTGGGCTGCACATCATCCGCCTCCTTTCCGCCCCCCCCCCCCTTCTTTCCCGCAGCTGCACACAGCACTAGATGTCTTTACAAGTCTCTCTCTAACTAAATAAGAACTGAAATTCTCTAATATAGCTAGACAACAGCTATTGGGACAGGCAGCGAGACGTGTTGCTCTGTAGTGAGATAGTGTAGGAATGAGACTGATCAAGAAATGCAGTCGTATACATAAAACGAAGTCATGTGATTTTTGCAGCCAATGAGATCCATACACTGCCCACAGCTGACGTCGTATACCTCCCTCACCCCCTCTATGCTCTGAGCTGATTGGCTGGCCGCCAAAATTACAGGAAAGGGCGAAAAAGGCGCGAAAGTAAATGTAATAATGATTATCTTTAAGATTTTCACAGAAACTATCGTGTCATCGGAAAATTCCGATAAATGTAAAAACCGTGCTGATTTCAACTTTTGTCGATAGTATCGCTCATCCCTAGTGGTAATAAGTGACACGTAGATGAATAGGAGGCATGCTTTTTGAAGTTTCATGTGGCTAAAAAAACTTTGCTTTCCATCTTGATTCTATGTCCTTTCCCTATGCCACAGGTTTAAGCTAAGTATTTGAAAAATGTGATCATTTGCAGATCTTAGTGACATCTAGTATTTCCTCGATCTGCATAACCTTATGGTCTTAGGGCTTGTTCTTGGTGTTGCAGTTTCAATACTGAATAGTGTATGACTGCAGTACAAATTTAGATATCATACTAAATAAATCTATTTGCTTTATTTGCTCTATTTCCTTTATTTGGATCATTAAAGGGAAAATTTCTGCCACACCGGCTTGATTGGAATACTTCCATATTTACAGCATCAACTGTATCTATTCATAAGATATCACACGGATATAGAGGTACACTAAAGGCTCAAACACCTGCTTAGGTACCATATTATAGCTCTGTAAAATTCAACGGTTGAAAAAAGCTGTAATTTGGCATGAGCCTTAATGGTTAAGGCTGCAGAAAAATGTAGTCCACAAATAATTCCTTAACTAAGGGAAAACTGACGCATACGATTCTAAATTGTTCCTATCATCTCATTTGCCTCACCATCAAGAATCCTATATATTTTTTAAACAACTGAGCATCTAAACTTGGTTATGAAATAAAATAAATGTAAACTTATCATTGATGTGACTCGATAATTTTGGGAAATAATAGGGTCACTTTTTTACATGGTGTAATAGCACAATGCAATGGATAAAAGTGGGACATCTTTAATTTTAATTACACTTTGATGCCATGTATACTAATAGTATTGTGCTTTATGTCAGATATAACAAATATTATAATATAACAAATAATACCAAGCCTAAAGTATTACTTAAGTATTATCAAACTTTAACAGCTGTTATCCCTAAAGTACTTAGATATCCTTTGGCTATAGATTATAGATGCAAAAGCAAGACATAACTAGTTGTAAGTTTCTAGACAGGACAGCAGAAAATGCCAATATATACAGTATAAACACATTAAGAAGAAACTTTGACTACATAAATGAAAAGAAGGAACACAGAGTAGAAAATTGATTTTTGTAGTTTTTCTGCAAGCTTCATTAGCGCAAATATTTGTGCAGGATTAATTGTAGCAGAAATCTGCATGAGTTCATAGCTGGCATATGTTTCAGTTCCTGGAACATGGACAGCCTCAGAAATTTATTAAGCGGCATCTGATTCTATATACATTTTTTGCATCTAAATCCCACATACTTTGACTAAAGACTTGTGTATTACAAAGAAAAGAAATATAGAGAAAATCTAAAAGCAGCAATGGAAACAAAAACTCACGAGAAACCGAGCATGATGAAAGCAACTTAGGGCCACATGTATGAAAACTGTCTAGGTCTAAAATTCACTTTGCTGCCCATAGCAACCAGAGTGCCCCTCTTATTTTTCCAGAGAACTATATGAAATGAAAAGGGTGCGCTGATTGATCGCTGTGGACAACAAAGTGAGTTGTAGACCTAGACAATTTTCATACATGTGGCCCTTAATGTTAGTTGCAATGGTTGACTGACAAAATGATCCTTTCTCATCTGGTTAGGCCTTATATATAGGCCTGGGATTAGAAAAAGATGGTATTAGTTATGCTTAGAAGCAGAT
Source organism: Phyllomedusa bahiana (assembly GCA_025379985.1). Taxonomy (NCBI): domain Eukaryota; kingdom Metazoa; phylum Chordata; class Amphibia; order Anura; family Hylidae; genus Phyllomedusa; species Phyllomedusa bahiana. The sequence goes on along the minus strand of JAODAL010015325.1, from coordinate 13,670 downwards.
TAAGGCAGTGTTCATGCTTTGTTTTCCTTTACGTTCCAGGTATCCATTGGGTTACCGTGAAAAAAGTTACCCTGACAGATATTGCAACGTGGCCATTCTTAAAATGTGGCACCCCAGGGCCGTCTTAACAGCATTATGGGCCCCTGGGCAGAGCTGTGCACTGGGCCCCCCAACCAGGCCACGCAGCAGCTCCTAAGTTATTAAATTGCCGCATGGACGGGGCCAGACCACGTAGTAATTTATATAACTTAGGAGCTGCTGCGTGGGGCTGGCCTGTGGCACACATTAAGTCATGTAACTTTGCTTGTGGTCAGCCAGCCATCCTGACCCGTGTCACTGTCCCCCACCCATGTGGCCGTGTCACTGTCCCCCACCCATTTGGCCAAGTCACTGTCCCCCCCCCATTTGGCCGTGTCACTGTCCCCCCCATTTGGCCAAGTCACTGTCCCCCCCCATATGGCCAAGTCACTGTCCCCCACCCATATGGCCGTGTCACTGTCCCCCCCCCATTTGGCCAAGTCACTGTCCCCCACTCCTATGTCCATGTCACTGTCCCCCACCCATATGGCCAAGTCACTGTCCTCCACTCATTTGGCCATGTCACTGTGACATGGCCAAACAAGTGGGGGACAAGACAATGACCTGGTCCTATAGGTGGGGGACCGTGGCATCAAGATGCCAGGAAAAGCAGGTAGGATAACACAGGATAGGCTTAGATACCCAACGCCAGCAGGTAGGATAACACAGGATAGGCTTAGATATCAACACCAGCAGGTGGGATAAACACCAGGATAGGCTTGATACACAGCGGCAGCAGGTGGGATAATACGGATAGGCTTAGATACTCAACGCTAGCAGATAGGATAACACAGGATAGGCTTAGATAAACAGCGCCAGCAGGTAGGATAACACGGGATAGGCTTAGATAAACAGCGCCAGCAGGTAGGATGACACAGGATAGGCTTAGATAAACAGCACCAGCAGGTAGAATAACACAGGATAGGCTTAGATAAACAACGCCAGCAGGTGGGATAAGACAGGATAGGCTTAGATACCCAACGCCAGCAGGTGGGATAAGACAGGATAGGCTTAGATACCCCAAAGCCAAACAGGTAGGATAACACGGATAGGATTCCTAACACCCTACGTGTCTCACCCCTCCCCCCCGCACATGTATTCAGCCCCCCCAGCACATGTATTAACCCCCCAGCACAATGTATTAAACCCCCCAGCACATGTATTCAGCTCCCCCCGCACATGTATTCAGCCCCCCCAGCACATGTATTCAGCCCCCCCAGCACATGTATTCAGCCCCCCAGCACAATGTATTCAGCCCCCCCAGCACAATGTATTCAGCCCCCCAGCACAATGTATTCAGCCCCCCCAGCACATGTATTAACCCCCCCAGCACAATGTATTCAACCCTCCCCCAGCACAATGTGTTTTAACCCCCCCAGCACAATGTGTTCAAAACCCCCCCCAGACAAAGTATTCAGCCCCCCCAGCACAATGTATTCAACCCCCCAGCACAATGTATTAAACCCGCCCAGCACATGTATTCAGCCCCCCCCGCACATGTATTCAGCCCCCCCAGCACATGTATTCAGCCCCCCCACACATGTATTCAGCCCCCCAGCACATGTATTCAGCCCCCCAGCACAATGTGTTCAACCCCCCCCCCAGCCAATGTATTCACGCCCCCCAGAAAAATGTATTCAACCCCCCCCGCACAATGTATTAACCCCCCCAGCACAATGTATCAACCACCCCAGCACAATGTATTCCCACCCCCCAGCACAATGTATTCAACCCCCCCCGCAAATTGTGTTCAACCCCCCCAGCACAATTTATTCAACCCCCCAGCACAATGTATTCAACCCCCCAGCACAATGTATTCAACTCCCCCCCCAGCACAATGTATTCAGCCCCCCAGAACAATGTATTCAGCCCCCCAGCACAATGTATCCCGCACCCCCCCCCCCCAACAATGTATTCAGCCCCCCCCCCCCCCCTTACCTGTGTCCTGAAGTCCCTTTCCTCTCTTCCTGCTGTCCTGTGCAGGGGAAGAGAGTGGGCGGGGCATCGCTGCTGCTGCTGCTCTCAGCTTCCTTTAGCTGCGCTGTGCTGGGCAGAGAGAGAGGGCGGAGCCGCGCTGCTCCGCTCCTCTCTCAGTAGCCACTGCCACCAATGTAAGGGCAGTCACCGGAGCCGCAGACCTCAACCCCCCCCCCTCCCCCGCCTCCCCCGGCCGCTCGGGGGGGGGGGGAGGGGGGCGGCTCCGGGTCAGATAGGAAAAAAAAAGTAAGGAAAAAAAAAAAAAACTCCTGCCGTGCCGCCCTAGGCACCTAAGCAATTGCCGCACCAGTTTTTTACTGTTCAAAGCGCAGGCTGGGGCGGCGCCTCTGTGAAGAAAGGCAGCGCCGCCCCAGCCTGCTCTGTAAACTGTAAAGCGCAGGAGCGGCATAGTGAGGGGCCGCCCTGCTCTCTGACCACCGCACCCCGCACCGCCCTGCCTGCGCAGCCTGGGACAAGTAACTAAGCGCAGGCAGGGCGGAAAGAGCTGTGTCTGAGCTCCGGCGGGCGGCGGTGAGTGAATCCATTGGGCCGGGCAGGCAGCCGCCCGGGCCCTCAGGGGCCCCTCTGGGCTCGCGGGCCCCCGGGCACTGGCCTACCTGGCCCAATGGCAGAGACTGCCCTGGTGGCACACAAGAACGCCCATGTGCGCCCATTGGCTCACAAGAATACGGCCCCATAGAGACCATGCTTTTGTGTCTCGTAGGGAAATAGTATACCACCAGCAAATAGAGGAAGCTAAACCCACATAGGACTACATTTGCTTTACCCACCACTATGGGACTGTGGCAACTACATTGTGGTATCTGTCAGGGTTCCTTTTTCATGGTACTTTGATGGATACTTTGAACGTATTGGAAAACATGTGAGCACAGCCTAACATGAACAAAAAATATTGTTTCAGACGATTCATTTGAAAACTGCAGCTTCTGGAAAATAGAAAATGAAAATGTTCCTGATCAGAAAGGGGAGGGGTAGTTAATGGTGGTTAACGGTGATGTGCTGTGACATGTTAAAGTGGGAGGAGGAGAGAAGAAATCTTTTCTCCCCACCCCGAGTGCAATTTAGCCTAAAAAGAGCCCTGAAGAAATCTATATACAGTAGTTATTTGCTATGATATTGACATTAGAACAATACTTCTGCTGGATTATTTATCCCTTGACATTGCCATAGCTCGTAGCAAATAAAAGAGTTTATGCATAAATGGAGCATTCCAGCATTTTTAGACTGTCAAGTGATTTATGTAATTTTCCCATGTACTTTGTGTATAATTCCAATGTAGACAAATGCTAGGACATGACCTTAACATTTACCACCTACACTACTGCAACATTCTTCTCTGTTTGCTTCCATGTAAGACAATTGAAACCACTCACCTTACCCTCTATTCTATGGTAATCCCTTTACTGGCTATTCATTGAATTTACTCAGTGAATTTACTTTAAAAAATTATTAACAGCCTCCTACTCAAAACGGACCACAACCCTGGAATTAATGCTGCTGTAAAATACATGATATGAGTAATAAGTCAAATAGTGACATTTTGGTTCTGCTATGCTTGTAGTATTCTAGACAGGCTCGGACTAGCCCACAGTAGTGCAGTGGAGCCCCCCAGGCAGCCCCTTGACATGGTGGGTCCCTGTGCATGGCAGGCTTGGTCCATTTTTCAATAAGAAAGGCAAAGAAATAGTGGCAGAATGCAGGAAGCAGAGTGCAAAAGTCAAGTATTATAGCTGTAGGGTGGGCCCTAGGAATCAACTTCACTGGTGGGCCACAAAAATCAACTGTTGGGTCCTAGGCAACCTATTCCAACATGAATGCATTGTATAATGTGGGTGGTACCAAGCGGAGGGGTGGGGGAAGCCATTTTATCCAAACTCAAGATGCTGTGCCCTGTACTCAACAATGTTTATCTGTAGATTGCAGTTACAAAAAATTTCCATTTGTCTACTTTATGCTGCCATTATTGTATTTTTGTGTTTTTTTGTTAGGATATTAGAAGGCTTATAGATTTATCAGCATTTTTTAAATTTACATGAAAATTTCCAAAATTGATTTTTTTGCAGATTTTCAACTTTAATCCATTATTTTTTGTTTTGGGACACAGAAGATTTTAATAGAGATATTGAACTCAATGGAACTCATTTATTAAGTGCAGTGTCTCTCAAATCCAGTCCTCAAGACCCACCAACAGGTGAAGTTTTCAGGATTCCATCAATATTGCACAGGTGATATAATTATTGTCAGTGCATTCTGTTGGAGATCCTTAAAACATAAGCTGTTGGTGGGTCTTGAGGACTCGAGTTGAGAAACACTGTGGCACATTTTCCCCAATTATAATGTTGTATATGCTCTGCAACAAGTTTAAGACTCACCCCTGTTTTAGAAGGCTACCGGTGCTAGAGCCCAGTCTACTTCTGCAGCTGAGAAGGCCTTGGTTTATTGACCACATATGTAGTACCACTTAATGGTCTTTGTCCAAAAAGTTTATTCAGCACTACAAAATTCCTGAAAGATCCTCCGATGATGCTTCCATTAAAGATTGATTTTGAGGTCTTTGCATTAGGTCTCTTCCTATGGGAACTGTTTGCTACATCTGTATTGACAAAGACGTAAAGGAAACTTGTGATCTACAATATAAACCTGCTTATGGTTGTTTGGCTTACAGTTGACATGGCAGTCATCAGCACCCCATGATTGCATCCCTCTTTTAAAGTCTTTACACACCATAGTCTCTTTTGACCGTCACATATAAGATATTAAATGACTGGGATTGGCATTGGTTCAATTCTGGCTGCTGTATGTTACAGATAGCTCCCACTGCAGATGGCAATTGTGACGTATTGTTATATTGTGGGAAGGGGTTAAACTTTAGGTGCCAGCAATGAACATTTAGGGCGACATGAATTAAATTTGGTGTTAACATGCCAAATTTCATGCGACTAATAATGGCATAGAATGCGCCTGATTTATGAACCCACTCTACAGTGGGTCATAAATCAGGAACATTCTAGCGCTCGGGTGACAGTTCGGGATCAGGTATACCACTGTAAAAGTGGTATACCTGTTCCAGCTGTAATGCGCCCAGAAATGCCGTAGCAAAGCTACAAATATGTAGCTTCGCTATGGTTCTAAGGCTTCCCGCCTCCCGCACGCCTCCCGGAATCAGTCACATTACAAAGTGCCACAGGCACTATGTCATGAGCCCCTGAGTGGCGTGCAGGAGATTTAAAAATATATGAAGGGGCAGCGGCTGATATCGGGCTGTAAAGATGCCAACAGCCCCGTTCATACATATTGCCCTTAATAACTAAATCTAATAACAGTACACTGTAAAGAGAATTTATCTGTAAACCTGTGAATTAAGCCAATCCAGATGGCAGAAGCCGACCAGCATACACTTCTCCCCATGTTTGGCTCTTTCTATAACACTGGGATTGTATTGGGCAGGTGCTGAGCATTGCCTGGTTTTCTCCATACATAAAGATTAGAATTAACACCAGAAAGTTCAATCTTTGTCTCATCAGACCAGAGAATCTTATTTCTCATAGTCTGGGAGTTGTTCATGTGTCTTTTTGCAAACTGTATGCGGCTTTCACATGTCTTGCACTGAGGAGAGGTTTCTGTTAACACACTCTGCCATAAAGCCCCGACTGCTGGAGGGCTGCAGTGATAGTTGACTTTGTGGAACTTTCTCCTATTTTCCCACCGCATCTCTGGAGCTCAGCCACAGTGATCTTGGGGTTCTTCTTTACCTCCCTCACCAAGACTCTTCTCCCACGATTGCTTAGTTTGTCTGGACGGCAAGGTCGAGGAAGAGTCCTAAACTTCTTCCATTTAAGGATTATGGAGGCCACTGTGCTCTTAGGAACCTTGAGTGCTGCAGAAATTCTTTTGTAACTTTGGCCAGATCTGTGCCTTGGCACAATTCTGTCTCTGAGCTCTTTGGGCAGTTTCTTAGTTCTCATGATTCTCATGTGCTCTGACATGCACTGTGAGCTGTGAGGTCTTATATAGACAGGTTTGTGCCTTTCCTAATCAAGTCCAATCAGTTTAATCAAAACACAGCTGGACTCCAATGAAGGAGTAGAACCATCTCAAAGAGGATCAGAAGGAAATGGACAGCATGTGAGTTAAATATGAGTGTCACAGCAAAGGGTCTGAATACTTATTACTGTGTGATATTTCAGTTTTTCTTGTTTAATAAATTTTCAAAAATACCTAAATACCTACATTTCTGTTTTTTTCCTTTCAAGATGGGGTGCAGAGCAAATGAGCAAAAAAATGCAGAGCATTAATAAGCAAAAAAAATGAACTTTTTGGATCTTACCAAATGGCTACAATGAAAGAAAGTGAAAAATTTAAAGGGGTCTGAATACTTTCCGTACTCACTGTAGTATCAAACATTTTTGAACCAAAACAAAAATGTGCCATTTTAGCCAATAGAATCAAACAGTGAATGTAGCAGGCTCACAACTATATTTGTATAACACATAGTTAATAGTCCACTCAATAAGTAGTATCCAAACACCCTCTACACACGTGTGCATACATATCTATCACTGGTAACAAATCCATTTAAAATGTAAAAATACCCAAAATTACAATATTAATGTTTGACTGCTAACACATTGTTTAATCTTGTAATAGATACATCCTGACTCTATGATAACTATAATTTATGCAATTAAACAGAAGCAAGAAACTTGAAAACAGAAAAATGTTTAAACAAAAAATTTCTTTTTTTTTTCTCTTTTAGCTAATGCAGAAAACCTGCAGAAGAAATGAACTGGGGAGTATATGAAGCTCTATTGACAGGTGTTAATAAATTCTCCACTGAATTTGGTCGTGTTTGGCTGTCTATTGTATTTATATTTAGAATTCTTGTATATGCAGTAACAGCAAGTCGGGTTTGGGGAGATGACCAAAAAGACTTTGACTGCAACACTCGACAACCTGGATGCAGCAATGTCTGCTATGACCAATATTTTCCAGTGTCACACATCCGTCTGTGGGCTTTGCAGCTTATCATGGTTACATGCCCGTCTCTTCTTGTTGTAATGCACGTGGCATACAGAGAGAATCGAGAGAGAAAGCGAAGAGAGAAGATGGGGGAAAACTGTGGCAGGCTTTACCAAGACATTGGAAAAAAGAGAGGTGGGCTTTGGTGGACCTATCTTATCAGCCTTCTAGTCAAAGCCGCGGTGGACTCTCTTTTCATTTACGTGTTTTATCGGCTCTATGAAGATTTCTTTCTTCCTCGAGTAGTAAAATGTACTCTTGCTCCATGTCCCAACACGGTGGACTGCTTTATATCCCGGCCAACTGAGAAAAATATATTCACCCTCTTCATGATAACTAGTTCTGCTGTATGTGTTCTTCTGAACTTCATAGAAGCTGCATATCTTGTTGGCAAGAAGTGTAAAGAGAACATGCTTTCTAAGGGCGAAGCAACTAAATCAAGAAAGGGCTCTGACTGCAGTGAAATGAATGAGCACAAACAGTCCAAATGTGAAAAGACAATTTTTATTCCAGAAGTCACGGCCTCAAGTACTGAAGTTGAAAAAAGCAGAAGCACTGAGGATATTAACGATGATTAGTGAGTCACTAAGTACTTACAGTCAAGGATCTATTTCCCTTTTGGGACCAAGAATTTTTGCCATGACTATGACATTATGACCACAAAGACATTTAAATGCCCCCTGGGGATGCTGGCTACAGCCAATGAAAAACCAATACAAAGACCAGTTTATTCATCTTTCTGGCATAACAGATAGTCAAATATAGAATGACTGTGTGCATTAAATGGGTATATCAACATAAATAAAAATTCTATAATATTTTGTTAACATATGTAAGATTTTTTTTCTGTACAAACCCTGGTGAAAATGATAAATCTGCAATACTTAGAGGACGTTTATCCAAACTGTTTTACTTGGTAGCAAATATGCAAATCACATAAATAATGCAAGACAATGCTTGTTTAATATCCACACATTCTGGGGGACATGTATGAAAACTGTCTTGGTCTAAGACTTTCTTTGTTGCCCATAGCAACCAATCAGAGTGCCTGTTTCATTTTTTCAAAGCACTAAATGAAATGTAAGGAGAACTCTGGTTGCAATGGACAACAAAGAAAGTCTTAGACCAAGACAGTTTTCTTACATGTGGCCCTCTGTCTTGAGTACATTATTTTAATTATTGACATATGTTGTTACATATTGATTAGGTAAAAAAAACTATGGAATCACTCCTTGTTAAGGAAAAATATTGAATCAGATTGTGATATGCATTTCTAAAATGGAAACCAGCACAGGTAAAAAAAATGCAAAATAGTCTATAGTGAAAAAGGAAAGTGCTTATAGACTTTACCAAATCTCTTGACTTGCATAATTGAAAGAAAACGTGGCCCCAACATGTCAAGTGAAACAAAGGAAAGTCCAGCACAAGGGTGGCAAAACTGTTGATTGCTCCCAGTCAACTATGTGTAAAATCTGGTGCAAATATAAATAAAATGGGAAGGAAATAAAGCAAAAACATATGGTCAGACAAAGGAATATGTCATAGTAAAAAACGCAAACAATAATCACAGAACATTAAAAAAATGAACAGAACTACTCCGAAAGAGTAGTCAGTGTTTGTGACAGCGCTGTAAGGGCTCCTTCACAGGGCTGATTTGGGCACTGATTTCAGCCGTACTGTGCGCCGTATTTGCGCTGCAGTACGGCTGAAATCCAACTCTATCATTACAGTAATCCATAGTTCTCATAGAGAACTATGGATTCCGTCTCCTTTCCCCACTCGGCGAACACGCTGGGCGGGGAGAAAGTGACATGTCAGTTATTTACGGCGTGTACGTGCCATGAATAATGAATGTCTATGGGGCCGGCGAGCTGCCGGCCACCCCGCCCAGCCCCTGCTGCACGGCAATTGGCGTAATTGCGGGGCGAAATCCGTCCCGCAATTACGTCGGCAATAAGCCGTGTGAACTGGCCCTAAGAAAGCAGCTAAAAGATATTGTATCAATGTATAGAAAAACAAAGAGCTCAACCATTGAGTGTGGTTAATTGGATGAGGTGATACTCCTTGATGAATCTCCAATCTCCATGATGCCAGAAGATGATGCCAGAATTTTTGTATGTAGATCTTCTAAAATAGGTCTCTGTTCAGTTCAGTAGCAGTTGAAATGCACTTGTCAAAATATTGGGAATTTGGAACTTCTCAATTCCCAGTGCTGTGTATGCTGTGTATTTTATATAACAATGGAGTAATGGTGGCAGGCATGGGCGCAGAAAGGGGTAGAGGAGAGGGCTGAAAGCAGAGGTAGACATTTCGAAAGGGGCTATTACTCCAGTCACGGCGGCTAACACTCTTAGCAACCGCACTTCTCATGCCTCTCCCGCTCCGTCACCAGTGAAGAGGGGGTCTGCACTGTAGATGATGGTGGTGGTGGTTGTTCCTCTAGGGCACACTCGGTTAGGTGGTTTCTCCCTCGACTGCCTGCGGTGGATGGTGTATGAGTTGCCCTTAGTTTTTGGTGCAGAAAACGACAGGCAGGAGATGATAGGGTAAAAGTTTTCATAATAGTCTTAGACCTCCCTACTTCACCAGGCAAGATGGTATACACATGGCAGTGATCAACATTCAAGTTATACCTCAGACCTTCCAGTCCAAGCCACTAAGTAGACTTAGGCAGAATAATGTCACTATCATGCACAGCCCAGCTGAGTCCCTCTAAATTAGCTTTTACTCTTTTTGGATCCACTCCTATGTGGCCAGGGAAGATACGAGGATCAGAGCTGACCTCTTAGCCCAGGGTGGCATGATGGAATTTACCTCTGACAGATGATGATGATGACACTGACAACCCAAAGGTGGAAATCAGTGGAGAGAACTCTGTTTACCAAAATTACCTAGCTTATATAATCTACCTCTACCCCCACTCTAGGTGTTGTCATGGTTTATCCTGCCATATTTCTATTGAAATGACTTGGACTGGTTATAATTTATGCAAAACAGCCTGACTAGACATATCCGGAGACAGGTGCAAGCTGTTAGCTAAGTACAGGGGTAAAGTAGAGGTCACTTCTAGAACATTTTTAGTGTAATTAATACAGAATAATAGTGCAATTAAGCATAAACATTTTTAAACATTTTCAACCCTTAGTAGTATACTGTTACCACCTACTCCTGAATACTACATTATGAGGCAGGTTTCAAAAACACAATGACATTCAAGTAGAAAAATCATAATTAGCTAATGCATTACCCATAATTTACATAACTCGTTGCTAACCATGCACACAACAAAGACATCAGAATGTGAATTCATCTTTCGTTACTGTGGCGTTTGCAGAAGAGGTTGTTAATCTTGTGTCTGCCTAGGATTTTTCATCTTCTCAGATGGCACAGCCTTCACCACAGTGCCCAGGGTTAGAAAAAGCCCAGTTAAGAGCCTCTGTGTTACCTTGACACCTTGACAAGAAATAGTAGCATTGACATGTTACTAGAGGCCAGTTACTGGTGCATTTCCCAGTCTTAAGAGCTAAGAGAATATGCAGCTGAGCATCATCAAAGGTCAGAAGTGTAGAGTATGCAAATTGGATAGATAGCGGCTCCATGCCAGCTATTGATAGGGAATACACTGCAGCCCTGCTGTATACATATGCATATACTCAAGTGAACAGCTGAGGGCACTTGCTTAACACATTGAACAGCTAGAATTGGTCCAATCCTGGCGGTGAGGATCCAGAGGGCACGGAATTGCTGCTAGTATACAAGCAGTGGAAGGCACATAGTGCTCTATGTCAGTGTTCCCCAACTCCAGTCCTCAGGACCCACAAACAGGTTATGTTTTCAGGATCTCCCAAAGAATACACGGACCATAATTAAACCACCTGTGCAATGCTAAGGAAAGCCAGAAAAACATGACCTGTTGGTGGGCCTTGAGGACTGGAGTTGGGGACCTCTGCTCTATGTGATGCGGATGAGAGAAAATGATGGTTGAACATTGTGGTATCTTATTATCTTATTAATACTTTATCATTACATGGTGGTGTTCAATCTTTATATGCCTTACAGGAACACTTGTCATTTATCTCCATTTGCTGTGCAGCTCTGTACTGAAATACCAGCATTAATGTCTCTCCTAATGCCATCACTCTTCCTACTCCAGATAATCATTGGATAAAATACTAGTAGATAAAATGTAAACTAGAATATCATAGAAGCCTGCCCAGAAGATAAAAAAAAATCATCCTTCATTCCCTTCAGTCTCAGAATTCGAGATCAGTGAATAAAGATTTTGGGAACAGGCATATTTTTGTCGATAATCCTAAATCTCCATAGACTACAATACATGGGCCCAGAATTCAGTGGAGCACAGAACTCTTCCTTCACCTTATTCTCAAATCCAACTTCAATTTAGGATAAATGCTGATATTCAGGTTGAATTAAAACGTGACCTGAATTTGATATGCTAAACTGTTGTCTGGCATAGTTTAAAGGAATCGCATACATTTTCCTACTTCTTTATGATATAGGCTTGCATGTCAGGATAAGGACCATGAGAGATGTTAATCAGTACCTTAGCAGTCAATATACAAGTGTATACAAATTGTAACCTATTGATAGGTTTGGTGATAATGGAGTCATTTTAAATAATGCATCTTGCCACAGAGCAAAAAGCTTCAAGGCTTTTCTTCAGGAAAAGCCTATTACCTAAATAACATGAGGAGCAAATAGTCTGGATCTCAATGTAACTGAAAAATTAGGATGGAAATGTTTTAAAAATTGGTTCATGTCAAGGCCATGTCCTGCAAAGCTGATCTGCTGTTTTAAATAGGTGGAAGCAGCTTGTTGTAGAATATTGTTAATCATTAGTGAACTCCATACTTCAAAAAATTCAGACCACCATAAGAGACCAGTGATTTCAGTATTTTTTCCTCAACATTGAATATTTCCTTTTTTGTTCACATTTATTGTAAAAAATCCATTAAAAAAATTTTTTAAAAAGTAAACTTTGCTTTTTTATATTGTATTTGGTTTTTTATGAAGAAAAAATTTGGGGTGTTTCTAAAGTTTTGGGATTTCATAATTTCCACCAGTGTTTGTAAATAAGGTCTTGTTAGCACACTAAGTAATAAATGACTCTTATTATTGTTATGGTCATTTTATGTTACAACAATTTCCACTTAAAGTAAAAGTACAGTGTGGCTGAGTTTTTGCGAAATAGCAATCTTCCATGTATTATCTTTATAATGCCTATAAAGAAATACAGTTTATTACATTAAAATGGTTTGCTAACACCATACTATTTAAATACATACTCACAAATGTTAGGTCAAAACTTTAGTGAATTGTATTAATGCCAAATAAAAGCACTTTGAAACAAGACCATAAAGACAAAAAAAATCTGGAGATTTTTGTGATAAAAAACATGTAAAAGGGTTGTGCAGACCAAATGCCAAATGTCAGTAAACATATACAAAATTTTAAAAAGTAATTATATCACATGTAGCTGTTTTACAAAGCCTGCACTTCATAGCCAGCTTCAGACTCCCACTTCCTGGTTAGGCTGTGGTTGGTTCTAAAGCAGTGAGGGGATTCAGCTCTGCTATTTCTGGCTGAGCCGATTAGAGGGACATTGGTAAGGGAGGGGTTTTAAAATCAAGGCACAAGCCCTTTTTCTCAAAAGGGTTTTCATTTGCCAGTAAAATGATAACTTTGTGGTTTATAAAACAAGAGGGGGGGGGGAATTACTATCCCAACTAGGGCTGCTAGAACTGAGAGATGTCAGCAGCTTAGGAAACATTCTGTAAACAAGCAGGATATAAGAGAGATAAGTGCTCTAACGCTGAAGTGAAGCAAAAACAAAAGAAAAATTTTTTGGTAATACTCTTTTTTTTACATTTGCCTACATGTTTATAGCTAATCAATGTGGCGAGAAAACCCATTAAAATTAACTATTTAATGGATCAATCCACATTAAAAAAGTAATTACACAATACACACACTATATAGATTGGTTGTGCAGAAAAAAATGACAGATTTAACATTTACAAAATGGAAAATACTATTTAACCTAACATCTAATATAAGTTGTAAACCTACTATAGGTACTGGGTCCGATCCAATAAAAAAAAAAATCAAATAATACGCATTAGATAAAAAAATAAAAATTAATGGGTTTACTCTATCATATGAAAAACTCCCCAAAAATTTTCCCTGCATAAATGAATTAGAAGTAAAAAAAAAATAATAACTAAAAATTCATGAAACACACATGTAGTAGAATTGGTGGTTCCAGAAGTCCATTAGAAGTATTAACGTAGAATCCCATATGGTGTAACAATAATAGAAGACTGAAAAGATTGCATAACAAAACCCCCTGTGGGCCCTTTTCCCTGCTCTATATTGGCTACATCAGCAGTAAAGACTGACAAATTTTTATATCAGGTAATATCAAAGATAAATCTTAGAATCCTAAACGTGTTTTTCAACTCTTAGATATTATATTCAAATGGTTTACTTGCTCAACATTAGTCATTAAGTAATGTCAATTACTCACTTACTGTGTGTAGCCAGAATTCCCTTTG
>JAODAL010015324.1:0-84316 GCA_025379985.1 Phyllomedusa bahiana | reverse complement strand
TTAGAGTCTGTCCCCACGGCAAAGGCTTTCGGTTGGATTTACAGACGGTTTCGTTTTTGAAAACCGTCTGTAAACCTACTGACAAACTTTTCAGTGCTCTCCTTAAGGAGAGATCTTCCCTTCCTAAACTTTTACATAGACATAAAAAGAAAATCTGTGCAGTAGTTCACACTGCACGGATTTTCTACCGGACATTTTTTTACACCGCTGATGTAACGAAAAACTTAGAACACGTCCATTCTTCCTCCCCGGTTTTCGGGCGAAACATGAACACTTCAATGTGAAGGGGGGTGGATGAATCTGCAAACCGTGGACAGAAGCCGTTCCCCTTTACGTGCAAAAAAAACCCCAAGATACCCCTCGGATAATCTGGCTGGTATTTTGTCTTTGTTGTGTGAACGCATCCGTACAAGTAATAATGCAAATGCATTGTTTGCATAATTTCTGCATACATACATAAAGTACAAGTGCAATAAAAATAAACAAGAGGACTATAAGGGTGTGCCCCCATGGTTTATCCGACCGACATTTGCACTGTTTTGCGGCCGTACCCACGGCCGCGGGGGGACGGCTTTTCTCTGCGATGAGCGGAGAAAAGCCCTCCTCCTTCCCATTGGCATGCACATACTGCATCCGAAAACCGGACGGAAGAATGTGGATGTTATTCGGGTGGCCTGCGGGCGGAAAAACCGCCGGACGGAGAACACGTGCAGTGGGGACCGCTGCACGGGTTCTCCATAGAGCCCCATTGTACTCTTTTAGCCAGTTTTTCAGACGGTCTGCAAAACCGCAAACCGCCTGAAAACCGGCTGACGTGTATGAATGCCGACGTGTATTGGTGCGTACTGCGAGCTGCTATGCACTGGGTATTTAGGAAGAACGCTCTAGACAGTGCTGTGCACCGGCCCCCACTCACTTTCACCGGCCCCAAGACTGCTACAGTCCTATTAAAGTATTTTGTGTTCTAAGGTTGTATCCAATAAATGTATTTATGTTCTACCTAAATAGCTTGATTATTGTATCATAAGGTGATAAAAAGCCGATGTTACCATTTTACTACAGTAAATTTATCACTTAAACATGCGCCGTGTATGAGGGAGTCAGTGTTAGGGAAATCGAGGAGTCAGAGTTTTGTTTTACCGGCTCCACAGCCCTGGATTAATGTCTGTGCTGATCTTGCATGCTGGCAGTCATGATGTAGGATTAATTCTATAATACTGAGTGGCACTATGTAATACTTTATATTAGCTTTGTATCTATCTATGTCCAAACAAGCTTTGTGTCTATCCACCTATCTTTATCTATTCATCTATCTTGTTCCATATGTACAGTATGGTGTACACTCACCGGCCACTTTATTAGGTACACCATGCTAGTAACGGGTTGGACCCCTTTTGCCTTCAGAACTGCCTCAATTCTTCGTGGCATAGATTCCACAAGGTGTTGCAACGATGCTCAATTGGTACCAAGGGGCCCAAAGAGTGCCAAGAAAATATTCCCCACACCATGACACCACCACCACCAGCCTGAACCGTTGATACAAGGCAGGATGGATCCATGCTTTCATGTTGTTGACACCAAATTCTGACCCTACCATCCGAATGTCGCAGCAGAAATCGTGACTCATCAGACCAGGCAACGTTTTTCCAATCTTCTACTGTCCAATTTCGATGAGCTTGGGCAAATTGGAGCCTCAGTTTCCTGTTCTTAGCTGAAAGGAGTGGCACCCGGTGTGGTCTTCTGCTGCTGTAGCCCATCTGACTCAAAGTTCGCCGTACTGTGCGTTCAGAGATGCTCTTCTGCCTACCTTGGTTGTAACGGGTGGCTATTTGAGTCACTGTTGCCTTTCTATCAGCTCGAACCAGTCTGCCCACTCTCCTTTGACCTCTGGCATCAACAAGGCATTTCCCCACACACGACAGCCGACCACCGGCTGTTTTTTCTTTTTCGGACCATTCTCTGTAAACCCTAGAGATGGTTGTCGTGAAATCCCAGGAGATCAGCAGTTTCTGAAATACTCAGACCAGCCCTTCTGGCACCAACACCCATGCCACGTTCCATGGCACTCAAATCACCTTTCGTCCCCATACTGATGCTCGGTTTGATCTGCAGGAGATTGCCTTGACCAGGTCTACATGCCTAAATGCACTGAGTTGCCGCCATGTGATTGGCTGATTAGAAATTAAGTGTTAATAAGCAGTTGGATAGGTGTACCTAATAAAGTGGCCGGTGAGTGTATATCATAGCAGCCTGTTTGGATCCTTCCGCAGCATCCAGGTTGTCGTCCCCCTCTGCCTGGCCTTTCATTATGCATTCATGACACATATGTATTTTATGTGAAAACTTCAAAGACTGCAGTTTTTCCAGATGATGCAAGAGCCTGGGCGATAGAGGAGTCAGCGCTGTGCTCCAACAGTCAGGAGCCGCTCATAAAACAATGCAATAAAGTATTTCTGTGAAGTGCACTTGTAGCCCTGGCCTGCGTGACGTGCATACAGAGTAACTGCTGTCAGAGGAAGACAAATGTAAATCACCTGAAACTGCCCATAGACAGAGTGATCTCTCCTCTCATCCAGCCCTGGGCCCGTAACAATCATCTTTGTGTCTGCACAATACAATACACAATATCACCCAGCCCACAGAGGTACCTGGGCTTACAGGGAAGAAAGAACAGGCCGACCATTCTCAGATCAGATCCAATTGTTACCAGATCACACTGAGCCATCATCAGACAAGACCCAACCAACAGATCAGATCCCACCACAATGACAATGTATAGTCAGAATCAGATCAGCTATGATCAGTATAAAATATGAACCATTACCTATTAGATGAGACAAAATAGTATCAGATCAGGCCCAGACCTAAATCAGACCAATCCTAATCGTAACAAATCCAGATCTAATCAGTATATAAATCACATACAATCCAATCAGATCAAAAATAATCCCTAGATCAGATCCAATAATTATCAGACCAAACCATTATCAAATAAGACCCATTCGTTATCACATCACGCCCAATCATTAGAAAGTCAGATCCGGTCAATATCAGATAGAAACCCAGTCTTTAAATCAAGACCAATCATTAACAGATCAAACCAAAACACAATCAGATGAGACCAAATTATGATGAGATCAGACCCAATCTTTATTCAATTGACAACAATTATCAGAAACTCAGACCCAACCAATATTAGATCAGACCCAACCATCATCAGATCAAATGCAATCATCATCAGATGAGACCCAATCATTATGAGATAAGACCCAATCATCATCAGATGAGATCAAATCATTATGAGATGAGACCAAATCATTATGAGATGAGACCCAATCATCATGAGATGAGACCCAATCATTATGAGATGAGACCCGGTCATTATGAGATAAGACCCAATCATTATGAGATAAGACCCAATCATCATCAGATGAGACACAATCATTATGAGATGAGACCCAATCATCATGAGATGAGACCCAATCATCATCAGATGAGACCCAATCATTATGAGATGAGACCAAATCATTATGAGATGAGACCCGGTCATTATGAGATAAGACCCATTCATCATCAGATGAGACTCAATCATTATGAGATGAGACCCAATCATTATGAGATGAGACCCAATCATCATGAGATGAGACCCAATCATCATGAGATGAGACCCAATCATCATCAGATGAGACACAATCATTATGAGATGAGACACAATCATTATGAGATGAGACCAAATCATTATGAGATAAGACCCATTCATCATCAGATGAGACCCAATCATCATCAGATGAGACCCAATCATTATGAGAAGACCCAATCATTATGAGATGAGATCCAATCATTATGAGATAAGATCCAATCATGAGATGAGACCCAATCATTATCAGATGAGACCCAATCATTATCAGATGAGACCCAATCATTATGAGATAAGATCCAATCATTATGAGATAAGACCCAATCATCATCAGATGAGACCCAATCATCATCAGATGAGACCCAATCATTATTAGATGAGACCCAATCATTATGAGATAAGATCCAATCATCATGAGATGAGACCCAATCACTACTAGATCACACCCAGATATTATCAGATCCAATCTAATTATTACCAGATCAAACCCAAGCATCATGAGATCAGATCCATTCATTATAACATTAAACCCAAACATTATAATATCAGATCTAATCAATATCAGATAAAACCCAGTCATCGTCAGATCAGACCTATACATCTCAAGATGATCAATCCCAATCATGATCAAATTACTATCAGATCTGCCCCAATTATTATTCAACCAAAGCAATCATCATGAGATCAGTCCCAACCATTGTCAGATCAAACCAGCAAGCTTCTTTCAGTTGTCTAAATTGTTCAGAAAGGTGTTTCAAGTAAGTGATCAATGACTGTGTCTGAAATCTTGTGGATACAAACGCACTAATTGATTCCTCACTTTCCAAACAGTTTAGATAAGTGAAAGAAGCTTGCTGGTAATAAAGGCAGTTTAATTGGAGCGTAGTTAAAACTGCACCAAAACTGCGCTGTGTGAAAGCATCCTTATATAAATCACTCAATCATCCTCAGATTAAACCCCTCTTTATCAGGTCAGACACAATGGTCATTAGATCACACAAAATCATTTACCGACAGGATGCAACTATTTACAGATCAAAGCCAATTATTATCTGATAAAACACAATTATCTTTAAATAAAACCCAGTTATTCTCAGATTAAACCCAATCATTATCCAATCACACACAGTTCCTTCTCAGTCTGACGCCTTCTTTATCTGAGAAGACCCAATCATCATTAGATCAAACTCAATTACCTTCAGATCTCATCCAATCATTATCAGAATATATCCAATCATTGTCAAATCTGATCCAATCATTATCAGATTATACCCAATCATTATCAGATATCATCCAATCATTATCAGAATATACCCAATCATTATCAGATCTGATCCAATCATTATCAGATTATACCCAATCATTATCAGATTATACCCAATCATTATCAGATCTGATCCAATCATTATCAGATTATAACCAATCATTATCAGATCTGATCCAATCATTATCAGATTATACCCAATCATTATCAGATCTGATCCAATCATTATCAGATTATACCCAATCATTATCAGAGCTGATCCAATCATTATCAGATTATACCCAATCATTATCAGATTATATCCAATCATTATCACATCTGATCCAATCATTATCAGATTATACCCAATCATTATCAGATCTGATCCAATCATTTTCAGATTATACCCAATCATTATCAGAGCTGATCCAATCATTTTCAGATTATATCCACTCATTATCAGATTATACCCAATCATTATCAGAGCTGATCCAATCATTATCAGATTATATCCAATCATTATCAGATCTGATCCAATCATTATCAGATTATACCCAATCATTATCAGAGCTGATCCAATCATTATCAGATTATACCCATTCATTATCAGATTATATCCAATCATTATCACATCTGATCCAATCATTATCAGATTATACCCAATCATTATCAGATCTGATCCAATCATTTTCAGATTATACCCAATCATTATCAGATCTGATCCAATCATTTTCAGATTATACCCAATCATTATCAGATTATACCCAATCATTAGCAGATCTGATCCAATCATTATCAGATTATACCCAATCATTATCAGAGCTGATCCAATCATTATCAGATTATATCCAATCATTATCAGATCTGATCCAATCATTATCAGATTATACCCAATCATTATCAGAGCTGATCCAATCATTATCAGATTATCCAATTTCATTATCAGATTATATCCAATCATTATCAGATTATATCCAATCATTATCAGATTATACCCAATCATTATCAGATTATACCCAATCATTATCACATCTGATCCAATCATTATCACATCTGACCCAATCTGGACCCAGACATCATACCTCTATCACTACTTCCAGGGCAGCCGATCGTCTGGATGGATGTACTTTACCTGCTCTGATGAGTTGTCAGGGTCTATGTGTCAACACCAACAACCAGATCTACCCTGTGCAGGCTCCAAACTCCAGATGTAGCAGAGCTGAAGTAACCGCAATCACTTAGTCCAGCAGTCGCTATATTGTCGCAGGCTTCCTGCAGTCCTATGTAAAGCCCATACATAACAAGCACATGGTTCTACCAAGCACTGCTACATCCGACAAAGCAGCTTCCTACGAGCGCAGCTACAGACTACTGACCTCCGGATCGCCGATGATGTCCCGGTCACACTGCGGTCGCAGCCCACAGCCGGCAGGGAGAGGACGGGGTCCGGTGTGGGCACAGCCCCCGGGTCCAGGCTTGTTCGCCGGCAGTGGGAGCCGCACAGAAGCCGCCTCCTGCTTAGTACAGGGGAGGATGGGATGAGAGCAGCTCGCCCCCTCCTGCGTCCAGTGACTCGCACGCCGCTGCCTCCCTGGGGCCTGTGTATCAGAGGATCCTGGATAACAGCACACTATGAGCTCTGACCTCATACAATCAATGCTTCGGAAGGATCCGAGCAGTAACTGGCATTCCCTTTGACTTTATTACCAGTCATTGCTTGGGGGCTGCGGTTTTGGTGCGTTTTTCCCTTGCAGCACTGCAATGTAGCTGCTCATTTTAGATACCTCTGCAGGGAAAGGAGTTACAAGCGAGTACTCACTAAGGCTATGTCTACCCAGCAATATGAAAATACTGCCCAAAATCCGTCTGCATTTTCCCATCGCTGGACCGCGCTGCACCGCCAGTTTTTTCTGCAGATTTTGCGCAAAAAATCCAGTCGGATTTGGGATTCCCGGGGGCCCAGGAGGTTGGGGCTGCGGGAATCCGACGTCCGTCCGGCGGAATATACATCATGTGCTATGTTCTCCCAGATAGTTTTAGGTTTTGGAAACCCTCAGTAAAAATCTGTACTGTGTAGACAGAGCCTGAAGGAAGAGCAAAATGCTAGTCAGATTCTATTTAAGAAACCTGCCAGAATTTTATTGTCTTCTCAAGGGCCAATATAGAGATCTCGCTAAAGGTTTATTTATACCCAGGACTGTATCTAGAACAAGGGGGCATCCCTACATCTTGAGGAAAGAAAGTTTCTACATTTCACATAGAAAGGGTTCTTTACTGTTAGAGCGGTGAGACTGTGGAACTCTCTGCCAGAGGAAATTGTCATGGTGAAGAAGGGCTTGGATGCATTTCTGGAGCGTGATAATATAACAAGTTATAGTGACCGGGATTCTGGAGAAGGTTCTGGATACATTTCTAGATGTAATATAACAAATTATAGTGACCGGATTCTGGAGAAGGGTCTGGATACATTTCTAGATGTAATATAACACAGTATAGTGACCAGGATTCTGGAGAAGGGTCTGGATCATTTCTAGATGTAATAATATAACAATTATAGTGACCAGATTCGGAGAAGGGTCTGGATACATTTCTAGAGTAATAATATAACAGTTTATAGTGACCGGGATTCTGGAGAAGGGTCTGGATACATTTTAATTAAAAATAATAAACAAGTTATAGTGAATGGATTCTGGAGAAGGGTTTGGATACATTTCTAGATGTAATAATAAAAACAAGTTTTAGTGACTAGGATTCTGGAGAAAGGGGCTGGATAAATTTCTAGATGTAATAATAAACAAGTTTTAGTGACTAGGATTCTGGAGAAGGGTCTTGGATACATTTCTAGATGTAATATTATAACAAGTTATAGTGACCAGGATTCCCGGAGAAGGGTCTGGATACATTTCTAGATGTAATAATAGAACAAGTTTTAGTGACTAGGATTCTGGAGAAGGGTCTGGATACATTTCTAGATGTAATAGAACAAGTTACAGTGACCGGGATTCTGGAGAAGGGTCTGGATACATTTCTAGATGTAATATAACAAGTTATAGTAACCAGGGTTCTGGAGGGGAGTCATTGATCCAGGGATTTATTCCGATTGCCAGATTGGAGTCAGGAAGGATTTTTTTTCCCTAGCATGAGGACAATTGGCTTCTACCTCATTGGGGTTTTTGCCTTCCTCTGGATCAACACTTTAATAAATGGGCTGAACTGGATGGACGGATGTCTTTTTTTGGCCTGACAAACTGTGTAACTATGTTATGGTTTTGGGGGACAGTTCTGTGTGCAGTTGGTGCATTCCCCTTAACCACCCAAGAACCGGGCAGAAGGTGATCCGAGTTGTTCGGAACGCCAGCGGTGTGAAAATCCGTCCAGCTGAAAATCCGCTCTATGTAGACTACTGGGCAAATTTTCTATTAAAGTCTATGAGGATGGTTGCTAGTCAGTTTTCAAACAATTCCCAAATCCGCAAACCGTCTGAAAATCTGGCGGAAAACCCTGCTGTGTGGACTGAGCCGTACTGTGTTCAGAATCCTCAAGACTTTAAAGGGAACCTGTCACATAGATTATGCCCAGTTTTCGGTGGAACATGAACTGTTCAATGCAGAGGGGGACGACTGAATCCGCAAACTGTGGCAAGAAACCGCCCCCCTTTTATATTCAAAAAACGTAAAAATACCGATTGGATAATCCGACCAGTATTTTGTCTATGCTGGGTGGACGGAACCTTATTGTGTTTAAAGAGAACCTGTCACATAGATTATGCCCCCCTTGTTGAGGACAGCACAAGCTAGTGTCAGACCTGCTGTTTCCAGCGCTGTGTCCCTTATTCTGTAAGATGCAGCAGTTTTAGAGCATTTAATGCTCAAATCTTATTCATGAGTAGGTGTTAGCCCCGCCCACCAAAGGATAGCTCCGCCCACTGATAGTTATTCACATGTTTCTTCCTATTCAAAGTAATAGATTTATCAGTTGAGGTGGGCGGGGCTAACCTCAGGTGGGCGGGTTTGAAAAAAATGACTCTTTTCGTGACTCTTTTCTGGCTGAAAACTGCAGATTTGAGCATTACATACACGAAAACCACAACATTTTACAGAATAAGGGACACAGCGCTGGAAACAGCAGGTCTGACACTAGCTTGTGTTGTCCTCAGCAAGGGGGCATCATCTATGTGACAGGTTCCCTTTAAGCACAATACGGTTCCGTCCACACGGCATAGACAAAATACTGGTCGGATTATCTGATCGGTATTTTAACCTTTTTTTAATATAAAAGGGGGGCGGTTTCTCGCTGCAGTTTGCGGATTCAGTCGTCCCCATTTACATTGAACAGTTCATGTTCTGTCAAAAAACCGGGCGGAAGCATTCCACACAAAAAAATACACAAGGCCTCATTTTTTAAAACTGTGTAAACATTGTTTTGTTGCCCATAGCGACCAATCAGAGCTCAGCTTTCAATCTTTAACCTACTCTGGAAAATGAAAGCTGGCTTCTGATTGGTTGCAATTGGCACCAAACACAATCTGACTGTAAGGGTATGTTCACATGGGGTAATTTCGCTGCGCATCTGCGCTCTAATACGGGCAAGATGCGCGCTGAAATTACGGTAATCCATAGTTCTCATAGAGAACTATGGATTACGCCTCCTCTCCCCGCTCGGACAATACGATCGTATTGTACACATGGGGAGATAAGTGACATGTCAATTACTTGCAGCGAATAATGACTGTCAATGGGCCGAGGGAGTATGCACATATTAGCGTGAGCTCCCGAAACACACGGCGCATACTGTACGCGCAGCAGTACATCGTGTGAACATACCCTTAGTTTTGAAACCTGAAGCCCAATGTGTGTGAACAGAGCCTAATATATCAGTTCCCTGCAAATGACAACTGGTCACCAGAGGATCCTGTGAGGAAGGGGCATCCTGACGGGACAACCTCTAACATTTAATATCAATCCCTTCTTTTTTGAGGGGATGATGAAAGGGATGGAGCTGTTCACACCACACGTGAAAATATCCCAATTTATGTGCTGAATGTATGGCCTGGGAAATGTGCAAGGGTTTCCAGTGGAATTGCATATCCACCCTTTTAAGTGGTGTTCTCATCTCAGACATTGATGGCATTTTACTATGATATCCAGAATTGGCTGAGAGCAGCAGGTCCCACCTCTGACCCACACCTGTTTCAAGAACTGGCTCCCAAAACTCCCAATTTAGTTGAGAGAAGTGGTGACCCTCCATTCATTTCTATGGGATTTCTAAGTAAAGTCGGGCCAATGTGCTTGGTTGTACTTGGAACTGCCATTGAAATGAATAGAGAATACCCACAAAAGAGTGGTTAATGCTCTGTTCTTACTGGGAGGTTTCAGTTGCCCTTTCTTGAAATAGGTGCAGGTCCTGGAGGTGGGGCTCGTACTTATCAGACGTTAATGGCATTTCCTGTCAATACGGCACAAATGTCCTATAGTAAATTGTATTTCCTGGATTACTCTGTATTGAAAAATGTTGTAAAAATAAAGTCAAAATATAGGAACGCTGACACTAATTAGCAGATGAGTTCTTTTTTAACCATTTTGTGTCAATAATTAGTTCAGTAAATATGGATCTATATGTCCCCCATTAAATGCAATCCTATCTATTGAAATATGCGCGTAAGGAGCGCCCCTTAGTGGCATCTGGAGGCAGAAAGAATTTTATGATTTAAAAGGTATTCCAGTTACTGACATTTATAGTGTACCCGGGGGTGGACACAGACAGGAAACAGCCCCTGTGTAAGAACAGTATATGGGCCCCTTGCTATCCAGTAGCTCATCACATACCACCCCTGTCACGATGCGCGCCACAGTCTAAGCTCGTGGCCCTGCTCCTTTACCATAGTTGCCAACTTTTGAAAATGAAAAAGCAGGTATGCCACGCCCCTTCAAAAACTGCATAACCTAACTGCATAACGGCTTTGGAAGAAAGCCAGGTAGATGCCCTAATAGCCAGGTAGTAACCCCCCATAAGCAGGTAGTGCCCCTTACAGGCAGGTAGGTGCCCCCTTTGTTTGCCAGGTAGGTGCCCCCCTTTGTTAGCCAGGTAGGTGCCCCCCGTGTTTGCCAGGTAGTGCCCCCTCTGTTGCCAGGTAGATGTCCCCTCTGTTGCCAGGTAGATGGCCCCATTGTTGCCAGGTAGTGCCCCCATTGTTGCCAGGCAGAGCCCCCCATATAGCTAATAAAAATAAAATAATAAAATCCACTTACCTCACCAGGCTCCTGCAGCACGGCCGCTCCGGACGATCTTCTCAGCGGCGCAGTGGGAAGTGAGAGCAGCCGCGCCTCACTCCCCTGCAGCCGCGCGTCACTTCCCCTGCGCCGCTGACCTGTATGTGCAGCGCGCACACCGGCGCCGGACATACAGGGGGAGGAGGGAGGAGAGGAACGATCCCTCCTGCCTCCTCACTGCACAGCGAAACTCCGAGCGAGTGAAGCGGGCGCAGCAGCCACTTCACCCGCCTGTAGGAGCAGTCCCGGCGTCGCCTGAGTAGCGCACTAGCACTACTCTGTCGCCGCGGCCATTTAAAGAACCTCCGCCGCCTGCTGGCGGCGGGAGGAATGCCAACTCCCCCGGGAGGACGGGAGGGGACCCCAAATAGCGGGACCCCCCCGCCAAAAACGGGAGAGTTGGCATGTATGTCCTTTACTCACCGCTCCCCACTGCTGCTCTGCTAACACTCACTGACTCTGGCCGGTGCTCCCAAATTTGCTCATAGGGCGCGCGCTGACTCTCAGAAAGTGAAATGGCCAGTTCTCCGCTGATTACTAATCAGCGGGCGCTGAATCCTTTATTAGGTCACTTTCCCCTCTCACTCTCACCAATGTCTTGGTGTATTTCGCTTGAGTATAATGTTTACGTTTATACTTTCCGGACTTGGGACGATATGGACGATATTTGGTGTCGCGGCAGCAGTTTTAAGGTGCATTTAATCAGTGTAAAGTGCATCTGAAAGTACGATCCTTTAAAAAATCTGGCGTCTGGAGTACCTTGCATAGTAAGCTTAATGCGCCTAAAAAGGCGCATTGCGCAATCGCTATTGAGGTGCATTGTGTTATGGAAGCGCATAACATATAATTGCTAGTGTATGTAATGCACCTATCTGGGCGCATTGCATTATGGAGGCACATAACATATCATTACTAGTGTATGTAATGCCCCATTACAGTGTATCGTGCCCGGCGTATAATGCGCCTAATTTTGGTACATTACAGTTCATTTATATCCAGAATATGGCGTCGACAGTTTTTTGGGTGCAAAATGCACCAAAACTATGGTGCATTCGTATTGGGACATGTCACCCTTAGACTCTGCTTGTGATCACGACCACTCTCTTCCTGCCGCCTGCCCTAACCCTCCGCGAGTGACCTGACCACGTTTGTCTGCCACCAGCCCTAACCTTTCCGGCTGCCTACCGACCACTGCTCCTTCTGTACCTCGATGCACCTTCGCTGTTAGCATGAGCTGCCGCATCAGGGGTAGTGACCCAGGAGCCCCCCGCAATAAAGTCCATCCCACCTCGCGGCGGCCTGTGGTGAATACCACGGGGCTCCTTAGTCTTCCCTCCCTGGTATAGTTCAATAAATCATCTCCCGCGGTGACCAAGAGGATTCACTAACGTCACCTGTGACAACCTCTATATGTTTCTCTGACAAACATTATCAGTTAATAACAGCTATAAAATTCATTAGCCGTTATATGTAATCTAATAGACATTGGAGGCTGCTTTTACAGTACCACTGGGCCCTCTTACCTAATGGGCTCCTATAGAGCTGCACAGGTTGAATCCATAGTATGGTCACCCCTGAGTGTACTTGTAGGTAGCTTTATAAATATCTAAAACATAGATCTGTCTTTCACTAGTGGGACCTTCCTATTGGAAAAATAGCGGTTCTGCGAACCCTGCGTGAGAATCAAAATGTATGTCAAGCATGTACACTGCTTTCTCCATCATGGTTTATGAGAATTAGGGCTAAAGCTTTCTCCATCATGGTTTATGAGAATTAGGGCTAAAGCCAACTAGTATTTATGCATCACTATTCATGCAGTATTTTCATGTATCACTTAAAGAGTTGTACAAGAAGCCGCTTCCTTGTTACAGGTCGGCTCATAGCTACAAGCTGACTGTATTACAGAAGGAAGAGGGCAGTGTACGCGGCCATCCTCCCCATTGATTTCTATGGGAGTTCTGAATAAGGGCGCGACCCCACGGCACAGGACAAATACCTGCCGGTTTGCCGGTATTTGTCCTGTTTTGCGCCCGTCCCCAAGGCCGCGGGGGGGACGGCTTTTCTCCACGATGAGCGGAAAACTGCCCTCCCCCCTCCCATTGAGCAGCACAGATTCCGTCCGAAAACCGGACGGAAGATGGTGCTTGCTCAATGTATTTTGAGCGGACCGCAGGCGGCAAAACCACCCGACGGAAAACCCGTGCAGTGGGGACTGCTGCACGGTTTTCCATAAAGCACAATTGTGCTAATTTTCGGCCGGTTTTTCAGGCGGTCTGAAAAACCGCAAACCGGCTGAAAAACCGGCCGAAAACCCTTGCCGTGGGGACATGCCCTAAAGTTGAGCACACTCAGTTCAGATCTTTGGATTACATATATATGTTTAAATATAGATAGATATAAATAGATTTAGATTATATATCTATTTTAAAAAAATAGTTCTGGGATTATAGTATCCTGTAATGATAGATTCCTCCTAAATCAGTAAATTGTAAGTTGCAGGAGAAATCCAGTACATGGGAGGTATAACAAAGGATTGTTGTGCATCCAGGATGCATGAGGAATTTTCGGCATTCCAGAGCTCTGTTCTAAAGGTCTTCACCCTGCACATCCCTGCTTGCTTGCTTTGTCTTCCCAGTACAAATGACCTATTAATACTGTCAGGTGACTACTACAAGGACATAATAATTATTTCACTTATATCACAAGTATAGTCAAAAAGCATCAAAAAGAAATACTGAAACAAGCATTACCCTAAGGCTATGTCTACACAGCACAGGATGTCAGTCGGATTTAGGAGAGCATTTAGAATCCGCAAAAATCTCTCTGTAATCCTGTGCTCATAGACTGCAATAGAAAATCTGAGCTGTAGTCTACACAGCATGGATTTTGTACTGTGGGATTTCTAAACCACCGGCCCTCCGCCTGAAGATAGAACATGTTCTATATTCTGGCGGATTCCTGTACAGTCATTGTACTGGGCTGGTGGGAAACCCGAAATTCGACCACGTTTTTTCTGCGCAAACCTGCACCAAAAATGCAGTATGCGATGTTAAAATGCCGTCAGATTTAGGACAGCATTTTAACATATGCTATGTAGACATAGCCTAAATCTAAGATATTACCAGATTCTGCCACCACCTAAGGGACAAGAGAAGTGGAAGAAAAGTGGGTGTCATATATATGGACCTACGAATCGCCTGCTTTCCACCATGGTGTTACATTATGGCATCCTGCAGCAACTACTAAGGGCCGCTCACTGCATACAGTTTTACAGTATCGCTCTACAGAGTCAAGTTTTATTATGACCACTTCTTACTCTCATCGTCAGCTGGAATAAAATGTGGTGAGCTGGCTTGGTAAGTATATAAGGTTTGTGATAGGCTGTCTGCATACATATCCCTTGTTGTTGTCATGGATAAAATTGGCAATTTATCAGCAATGCAAAGAGGACTGATTGCTGGCCTCTGGGCCAAAAGTACAGGTATTTCTAAAATTGCACAGTTTGTAAACTTCTTGTGTGCTGTTGTGGTTAAAGTGTATTGTAAGTAACGTAGAACTTGCGAAGCTCCATGTGCCATTGTTCTGTTAGTTGAACACTGGCTATGAAGGTGCTGAAGGGCAGACCGACACGTGGAGCAGCTCACCACCCAAATTAATCTGTGGGCTACAGACATGTGTAAAACAGTTCAGCAAACTCTACTTCATATGGGGTTCCGAAACAGATGGATGTCACTGCACCTCTACTGACAAGGCTGCATTGGCAGAAAAGGCTTCATTTTCATGGCACTATTAGAATTTGATCTCTGCTGATTGGCAAAGGGTTCTTTTCTCAGAAGAGTCACATTTTATGATTTACAGGAAAGTATTCAGACCCCTTTAAATTTGTCACTCTTTGTTTCATTGCAGCCATTTGTTAAGATGGTAAGATCAATAAAGTTCATTTAATTTTTTTTTGCTCATTAATGTACATTCTTCACCCCCCCCCCACTCATCTTGAAAGAAAAAAAAACAAATGTAGAAATTTTAGCAAATTTATTAAAAAAGAAACACTGAAATATCACATGGTCTTAAGTATTCAGACCCTTTGCTCAGTATTGAGTAGAAGCTCCTTTTGAGCTAGTACAGCCATGAGTCTTCTTGGGAATGATGAAGTTTTTCACACTTGGATTTGGGGATCCTCTGCCATTCTTCCTTGCAGATCCTCTCCAGTTCCCTCAGGTTGGATGGTGAACGTTGGTGGACAGCCATTTTCAGGTCTCTCCAGAGATGCTCAATTGGGTTTAGGTCAGGGCTCTGGCTGGGCCAGTCAAGAATGGGCACGGAGTTGTTCTGAAGCCACTGCTTTGTTATTTTTGCTGTGTTCTTAGTCATTGTCTTGTCTGAAGAAGAACCTTCAGCCCAGTCGGAGGTCTAGAGCACTCTGGAAGAGGTTTTCCAGGATATCTTTGTACTTGGCCGCATTCATCTTTCCTTCAATGACAACCAGTCGTCCTGTCCCTGCAGATCTTCGTCTCATCAGACCAGAGAATATTATTTCTCATAGTCTGGGAGTCCTTTATGTGTTTTTTTGCAAACTGTATATGGGCTTTCATATGTCTTGCACTGAGGAGAGGCTTCTGTCGGCCACACTCTGCCATAAAGCCCCGACTGATAGAGGGCTGCAGTGATAGTTGACTTTGTGGAACTTTCTTCCATCTCCCTAATGCACCTCTGGAGCTCAGCCTCAGTGATCTTGGGGTTCTTCTTTACCTCTCTCACCAAGGCTCTTATCCCACGATTGCTTAGTTTGGCTGGACGGCCAAGTCGAGGAAGAGTTGTGGTCGTCCCAAACTTCTTCCATTTAAGGATTATGGAGGCCACTGTGCTCTTAGGAACCTTGAGTGCTGCAGAAATTATTTTATAACCATGGCCAGATCTGTGCCTTGCCACAATTCTGTCTCTGAGCTCCTCGGGCAGTTCCTTAGACATCATGTGCACTGACAGGCACTGTGAGCTGTGAGGTCTTATATAGACAGGTGTGTGCCTTTCCTAATCAAGTCCAATCAGTTTAATTAAACACAGCTGGACTCCAATGAAGGAATAGAACCATCTCAAGGAGGATCAGAAGAAAATAGACAGCATGTGAGTTAAATATGAGTGTCACAGCAAAGGGTCTAAATACTTAAGACCATGTGATAGTACATTTTTTCTTGTTTAATAAAAATATCTACTTTTCTGTTTTTTTTTTCAAGATGGGGTGCAGAGTGTACATTAATGAGCAAAAAAAATTAGCTTTTTTGATCTTACCAAATGGCTGCAATGAAACAAAGAGTGAAAAAATTAAAGGGGTCTTAATACTTTCCATACCCACTGTATGAAATGGATGGAGGTTGTCATGTTAGATGAGAAACATCAAAGAACAAACACCCTGTAACCATTGTTGGAAGAACACAATCTGGTGGTGGCAGTGGTGTGGTCCGGGAATGTTTTTGTGGCATTCTCTAGGCCTACTTATGCACGTGAAAGGCACTCTCTACCTATATGAGTATGAATCCATCCTTGGAGATTATATACACCCATACATGCTTATTGTCTTTCCTGGGGTGGATGGAATTTTCCAGCAAGACAATGTTATATATCACAAGACAAGAAATGACCGACACTGGTTGGAAGAGCATGACAAAGACTTCAAAGCACTACCCTGGCCCCCTAATTCCCCAGAATGGAAATTAATTGAGCATCTGTGGGATCAGACATGACGGTCATTTTTGCTCTATGGATCCTCCAGCAGCTGTGGGATGAAGTCAGCATGGTTCAAGAACCTGTTACAACCTACCAGCAGCTTACTGAATCCCTACTGGCCTGTCTAGCTCCTGTTCTTGCTGCACACAGCAGTGGGTCTGGACATTAGCTGGTGGTCATAATAATGAGGCTCAACTGTGTAGATATAGTAATGTTCCCTCAGAGGCAGTTTATTTATTCCTTTGTGACAACCAGGATGCATTGACACTGTGTCATGTGGCTATAATAATGTGCAATGTCACATGACGTCATTTTGGGACTGCAGTGATGTAGAGATCATCAGGAGGACCTGGACTATTCTAAGATATTGTGTGGAGTTAACTGCAGTGTGTACTTTACTTGTTTTTGTATTTTAATAGTGAAGTAAAAGTTATGTTTTAACGGTATAATACACGCTCCATAATTGAGATATATTTGGAGTTAACTGCAGTAGAACATCTCATCTGTGTCAACATAGCCTAATGTTCTTGCATTGTACTCAATGGGATTAAAGGAGAACACAAAAATACTATTAAAATCAATTTATCACATACATTGGGGCAGATTTACTAACCCCATATATTACTTAGTAAGGATTAACATATCAAGCATAAAACATATATGAAGATCGTACATGGGCTATCATCGAGTTTTTCTAAATGCCACATTTCCTGGTAGTATCGGGATATCTCCCCATGTAAATTTGTTACATAATTAGTACGCTTGAAAAAAGACACATGTCCATTAAATTCAACCTAGGATGAGGAAAGATGTGGATTAAGGGAGGGATATAAGGAGTGTTTTTAAGCTTAGTTTCCCCCATTGAAGACTTGGAACACATAAGGCAAGAACCAACCTGCCCTAAGGAATATTTCATTCTTGAGCCCAAAGTTGCCATAAAACTGGATCTAGATATTTTATATGGCTACATACCTATGAATATTATTTAGTAGTAGGTGGTTATTTAATCCTTTCTTGAAACTCTCAATTGTTCCTGCTGTGACAAGCTCCTTACCCAGACTATTCAACAGATTCAGAGTTCTCATGGTGAAGAAGGCTTTTCTCCACTGGACATTGAATCCCTTTTTTCTCCAGATGAATGGAATGTCCTCTTGTTTTTTAAGGGGGTTTTAAATTAAATGGCTTTTCCCCATACTTTTTGTAGGGGCCATTTATATACTTCTATAAATGAATCATGTCTCCCGGAGCCATCTTTTCTCAAGACTAAATAGATTTAATTCTTTTAACCGCTCCTCTTAACTATGATGCTCCATTCCCCTTAGGGCATGTCCCCACGGCACGGGTTTTCGGCTGGTTTTTCAGCCGGTTTGCGGTTTTTCAGACCGCCTGAAAAACCGTCCGAAAATGAGCACAATGGTGCTATATGGAAAACCCGTGCAGCAGTCCCCACTGCACGGGTTTTCTGTCTGCCGGTTTTTCCGCCCGCGGGCCGGCCGCAAACCATCGTGCTAGCACAATCTTCTGTCCGGTTTCCGGACAGAATCTGTGCAAGCCAATGTGAAGGGGGAGGGCTTTTCTCTGCTTATCGCGGAGAAAAGCTGTCTCCCCCGCGGCCGTGGGGATGGACGCAAAACAGGACAAATACTGGCCGGCAAAGCGGCTGGAATTTGTCCTGTGTCGTGAGAACACGCCCTTATTAGTTTGGTTGCTCCTCTTTGTACTCTCTCTAGCTCCATTACATTCTTTCTATAAACTGGTTCCTAGAACTGAACAGCAGATTCTAAATGAGGCTGCACCAATGCTTTATACAGTGGTAGAATTAAATCTCTGTCCCTCAATTCCATGCCTCTTTTAATACATGCTACTATCCTGCTGGCCTTAAAGGCAGCTGATTGACATTGCATGTAATCTATGATCTACAGGAACACTCAGATCTTTCTCAACAAGTGATTCTCCCAGTTTTTCTCCCCCTAGGACATATGATGCCGTAGATTATTTCTACCCAGATGCAGAACCTTACATTTATCCACATTGAACCTCATTTGCCAAGTGGATGCCCAAACACTCAGTGTATCCAGGTCTGCTTGCAATTTATAAACATCTTCCAAAGATTGCACTACCCTGCATAGCTTGGTGTCATCTGCAAAAATAGAAACCGTGCTATTAGTCCCCTCCCCTATATCATTAATACATATATTGAACAAAAGTGGGCCCAGTACTGAGCCTTGGGGTACATACATAACTTATAACCGGGGATCATTCAGAGTAGGAATAATTTACCACCACTCTCTGAGTATGACTGAGTTTTTAATCCAGTTACACACTGTTATTTCTAACCGAATAGACTTTAATCTACATAACAGACGCTTATGAGGGACAGTGCCAAATGCCTTTGCAAAGTCTAAAAATACTATAATGACCCGCTATCCATACTTCTGCTCACCTCTTCATGAAAACAGATCAGGTTGGTCTGACAACTTCTAAAAACAAAATATGGTCAGCACATCCATTTTGAAAAATAAGTATATAGGTGCAAAACTGTAAAAGTCCATCTACCAACGGCAAGGTGACCTCAAGGTGACTCCATCCATCTGCATAGGTTTCTTAGTCAGATCAGGGTATAGATGTAGTCTTCTCTTCCTGAAATGTGGAGGACTGAACAGACACCAATAGAGGTAACATATAGAGTAGGTTCCCATCTAAATTGAGGTCACCTTGCAGTTGGTAGATGGACTTTTAGTTTGATCAAAAATGTACACTAAGGGTCACATGTATGAAACTGTTTAGGTTTAAAACTCACTCTTTTGCCCATAGTAACCTATAGGCAAAAAAGTGAGTTTTAGACCTAAACAGGTTCATACATGTGGCCCTAAGAACCACAAAATTTTCATATTTTCCAAAGTAGCAGAAATGCTTTTCCAAAAAATTCCTAGTGCTTGTAGAGTGCTGCTGATATTGTGCTGTTTTTGACAATTTCTGACCTTAGTAAAACCATGCTGGCAATCACTTACAATATTATATTCAGCAGTCTGGTTATTCCTAAAAGTACAGCGGTCCCTCAGGTCACAATATTTTCACTATAAAATGGTCTTTCCTTGTACCCATTATCTTGAAACCACACTCACCATACAATGTCACAGACACTGCTAATCTGCAGCTCATGTGATTGGCTGGAAGATCCAACCAATTTTAATGAAAATTTTACTTGTAAAACCCCTGTATTTGTGAAGTGTTTGCACTGTTTCACAGTTTAGTTGCGCCTCTCTACAGCATAGTGCAGCACTACATGTCCTGTACTGCTCTTTACATGGAGCTCCTTTGGGCATCAGGTGAGGGACCCATTTTCTTTTTTCTGGTACATTGTGTATAAAGTACATGACCCACAGACGCTATCCACTCCTTTTGACTGTTATATGTAAGGATTCACTTTATCTGTATTAGTTATCTGCTTGTTTTTTTTAATCTTCATTTTGGATTATGTTGGGAGACATTTTGGGGCTTCAGAACCAGAGGCAGGAGCCTGGAACTGTAATGGGGGGGCCTGGAAAAGGTCAGATCCTGTTGATTCACACCAATAAGAGAGAGCTCTAGAAGAGAGGCAGTGACCAGAGAGTGAAAGGGCCTTCCTAAAAGTGCCAAGACTTTGGGCAACATGTAGGAATTCTAGTGCTGATAGACCAGTTTTCAATCGCTTTAAAGCATACATGCCAACTTTTGATAGCGGGAAAGTGGGAGATTTGAAGGGGCGACGCACGTAGTGTGGGGCGCCGAAAAATTTGCATGACAACGCCCATCATGTTTGTGATCCACGAACCCTTCAAAAGCCACACACCCACGCCACCTAACTGTGTAACGGTTCTGGAAGAAAGCTAAATTAGGGTTTTGCCATCACCCAGCTTCCCTGAACTGTTGGATGGTCTATTCAGCATCCAGGAGAGCTGGGGGATACCACCAAACTGTGCCCCAATAAATGGGTATCTTGGTGCCCTATTAAGTAGATAGGTAGTTATATAGGCTTCCCGATAAGTAGAAACATAGGTCCTATTATGTAGTTGTATAGGCCCCTTTAGGTAGCTATTTGAACCCTGTAGCCAGGTTGCTGCCCCCTTCTAGCCAGGTAGTTGTCCCCACTAGCCATGTAGTGCCCCCTAATGGTAGGGCCCCTAATAGCTAGGTAGATGCTCCTTACAGCCAGGTAGTTCTCCCATTAGCCAGGTAGTGCCCCCATTTGCCATGTAGTGCTCCCATTAGCAAGGTAGTGCCCCCATTTGCCAGGTAGTGCTCCCATTAGCAAGGTAGTGCCCCCATTAGTCAGGTAGTGCTCCCATTAGCCAGGTAGATGCCCCCAATTGCCAGGTAGTGCTCCCATTAGCGAGATAGATGCTCCCAATAGCCAGGTAGTACCCCCATTAGCCAGGTAGTGCTCCCATTAGCCAGACAGTGCCCACAATAGGCAGGCAGATGATCCCATTAGCCAGGTAAAGGCCCCCAATATCCAGGTAGATGCCCCCAATAGCCAGGTAGCACCCCCATTAGCCAGGTAGTGCTCCCATTAGCCAGGTAGTGCTCCCATTAGCCAGGTAGATGCCCCCAATAGCCAATAAAAATAAAATAATAAAATCTACTCACCTCACCAGGTTCCCTGCAGCTCCGGAGATCTCCTTTGCCGACAGCAGCTGCAGACCGAGGAGGTGCCGAGTCGCAGGGGGTGTGAGTACAGCGGTGCGTCACACCCCCTGCGACACTGAGGTATATGTACAGTGTTCAGCTAACGCTGTACATACACAGGAGATAGCAGGAGGGGAACGATCCCCCCTCCCTTCTCCCTGTACGAGCAGCTGCTCGAAGCGTCAGTGAGAATCGCCGGGCGAGTGTGGCGGGTGTGGCGCCCCCTCTGGTGAGCGGCGCCCGCCTCACCCAGCTGTGGGGACGGCGCTGGTGGCACTGGAGCAGCGCCTTGACACTACTCCAGCGCCACGCTCACTTAAAGAACCCCCGCTGCCTGCTGGCGGCAGGAAGTATGCTAACCCTGCCAGGGGGGGGGGGGGGGGGAGGGGGGAGGTGACCGCCATTAGCAGGAACCCCCCACCCACATCGGGAGAGTTGGTAACTCAGCCTTAAAGCAGTGGGGAAAGCTCCAGAATGTATGAACCTGGTCTTCTGCAGTTCATACATAGAGGCGCAGTCTAGTGCCAATACGACAAGTCAGGCTCAGGCAGAACACCTTTAACCTGGTCTGGCTGTTCTAACTGTTCTGTGCCAAAGTTTTGGAGTCAAAGAATCATACTAATGTGGTGCGATGCCCCCAGAATGCCCCAAAACTGTGGTGTGCTAAAAAGTGTCTTAAGTGCAGTACCGAGGCAACAGGAGAGCACCTGTTTATATATCTATAGAACTGGTCTATTACAGCTTTTTGAGGCCAGAATTCTGGCGCAGCCCTTTTCATACATGTCGCCTTTGTGTCAACTGACAGCCGTATCCACAACCACCAGTCTCATTTGAGTTATGTAACTTATGTGCCTTTATGTGAAACCACCCCGCTTAAATGGATTGTCCATTAGTTTTAAAATAATATCTGCCAGTTGGGGGCCTTAAAATAGAAAAAAAGCATTTATTCACCTTTTAAACCTACTCTGAGCACCACTGTCACTCCTGGTCCCCACTAGTGAGCTCATCAGTCATGTGCTTTCATACAGGGAGATTCACTAAAGTGTCAGATGAAGGTGATGTCTGTGGGACCTGCACTAGGATTTCAAGGGTGAGTTAAAGAGGTTTTCTCACTACAAAGATTAGCTTTCACATGAAGGGACAGTTAAATTAAGACTTTCTCTAAATACATTGGTCAATAGATTTGACCTTAGTCATGCGATAAGAGACATTTTATCTGCTCTGGGGGCACACAGGTTTCTATGGTTACCTGGTTCTGTGACCATAACTCTGTTATATGATTAGTGCAGAGAGCTTAGAGCGACATCACCCCATGGAGGGACTTAGCTCCAGAGCAAATTATTTATCGCTACCAAGATTACAGATAAGCAATTATTTTCAGTCTTCACAGCACATGTACCTTTTGTTTACTGAAGAGGTATCATCTCTTGCACTTGTCAGTGTAATGGCTCAGCTACATACAGAGACGCTCAAAACGTTAATCACTGTAATAGAACCACCCACAAACTTAGGAGACAGAGTGAATCTAAAGCCACTTGTGACTCACTTATGATGTCACGTTCATGGATCACATGATGCTGCAGCCAATCACTGACCTCTGTGATCACATGCGTCAACATGCAGCTTGGTTGCAGCATCATGTGATCCATGAACATAAGGAGCCAGGGGAGGGGTGGAACACTGGCACTTTGGCAGCACTGGAATGGTGGTAACAGAAGAGGGAAGGAAGGATTCATTTTCTATTTAAGCACAGTGGGAGGTGGTAATGAGGTTCTTAAAATTCTTGGTAAACCTCTCTAATGTTTGTTTTTCTATTTTATTTTAAAGCTCCCGACCATTTTTTTTTTTTTAAACTAATGGACAACCCCTGTCAAGTGCAGATGGTAGCCTCAAACCTATTTCTAGAAAATCAGAATTTGGACTGTGTCTTTTCTTTAAGCTTTTATCATCTACCCTGGTTTGGTCTTATGACTTGTGCTGCCAATGAACCAGGAAGCACAGGATGAACAATGCTATTGGACACATTGTTACATTTCTTTGGGGTCTTTACTGGAGTAGCCCTTAGGCTATGTTCACACGGCATAATTGCGGGATGTATTTCGCCCCGCAATAACGCCGTGTGCTCGGGAGCGGGGGCGGAGCGTGGGGGCCGGCAGCTTGCCGGCCCCATAGACATTCATTATTCAGGGCGTGTATACGCTGTGAATAATTGACATGTCACTTCTCTCCCCGCTCGCCGTATTGTGCGAGCAGGAAGAGGAGACATAATCCATAGATCTCTATGAGAACTTTGGATTACCGTCATGACTGGGACGGATCTCGCCCCGTATTTTGCGCAGTAGGGCGCGAAATACGGGGCGAAATACGTCCCATTTTAAGCCGTGTGAACATAGCCTTAAACATACTGACAATCACAACATTTTGTGAAAATACTGTTCATAACTTCATACTGAAATACAGCTAGACTTATGGTTACAGACATGGAACATGATGATGACCAACCTCCACACATCACAACATTTGACTCACTGGAATTTTCAGATATTCTATGGTTACTGCTCCCACTTCCTTTCCTGCTGCCGTGGGATATTTTCTAAACTTAGAAACACTAAAGAAGGAACAATCTGTTTTCTGGAAATCTTATGTGCTGCTATAGTCAATGGTAAACCACCTAAAACTCCCCAATTCTCATTAGAGAATGTCCTATATGGTGGTAGAAGAGTGAAGAAATCAGGCGATACCTTTTAGAGGCTAACTGATTATATTTGAGGTGACTTCGAAAGAACTACTCCCTCTCAACATGATTTATACAAGAAATTGAAAATTCACAGACTTTTTATACACAATGGTGGTAGTGCAAGTGTTGAACTGAAATATTTTAGTCTATAAAACCCTAAAAAAGGCAAACCTACTTATTCAGTAACCTTCAAAGTCCCCCGGGGGAACCAGATTTTGGCAACCCCCATCTGATTAAAGGGTTGGTCTGAGATTAAGGGCATGTTCACACAGCGTTTTTCATATCCGTTTTTAGATCCGCTTTTCAGACCCAAAATGGACCCAAAAAACGCATCTAACAATGTACAGTGGGATTTACATTAAATTTCAATGTAAAACCCGCATCGCCGTTCAGATGAGTGATCGCCAATCGGTGTTTACTAGCATCTTTTCAATGCGTTTTTTGGATCCGTTTAAAGAATTGACATATCAATTCTACTTGCGAAAAACGCATTGGATTAAAATTTGAATGTCTGTGATTTAAAAGAAAACACATTGCAAAACAGATCCGAAAAACGCATATAAAACGCATGCAAAATATATCCAAAAACGCATTTGCAGATGCGGTTTTGGATACATTTTTGGATGCAGTTTGGATGCAGTTTTCAATGCATTTTTTCATGTAATGAAAAACGGATCCAACATGCCGAGTGAACATACCCTGAAGGGGTTTTGCCATGAAGTAAAATTGACGTGGGAAGCTTGCAAATTAAATAATACACATTTTCACGATTCTTCATTATTAAAAATTCTCTGCCGTGTTTGTTTTAGCTGCTCCTTTAGTGATCCATTGTTTACAGCTCGCCTCCAAGGGATACGACCAGGGCTGAGGGCTCCTCAGTCCTGGACGCACATGCTCAGACATCACCTCTCCTCTCAGGCAGCTATTGAGTGTTCAACCCCAGGAGCTAAAAAAAACAAAAGTGGGAACAGCACAGAAATTCCACATAAGACCATAAAAGGTCAATAAAAATGCAAAGTCCGTCCCAAGGCGGGAAAGCCTCAAACTCACCACCGTAGGATACAAAAGTGGCAAGATTTATCACATTATGGAGCGCTATACATGTCGTTCCAGTTATGTGATATATGTGATTACTTGCCCTTGTGGCTTGATGTATGTTGGGGAGACGACGATGGAAATCCGTCAAAGGATTAATAAACATAAAAGTACGATTAGGAAGAGGTTGATGGATGTTCCCGTAGCAAAACATTTTGTGGAATTGAGACATTCGGTGTCACAGCTAAGATTTAGGGTTATTGATTCCGTTCCTCAACTACAACGTGGAGGTGACCGTGAGATGCTTTTAAGGAAGAAGGAGAGTAGGTGGATTTTTGAATTACAAACTTTGCAACCTTCTGGCCTTAATATTGAATTTAAGATTTAATGTATTATTATTCTGTTATTGTTATTTGCTCATCATCTTTTTTCTTTAGCATGAATTATTGTTTTTATGGTGTATTTATACATTTTTTTTTATCTTTTTTAGGTGATATTGTTTGGGGGCCACAGATATCGGATGCAACGCATAAAAGAAAATAATTTTTTTTTTTTAATTGGTTTTGTATAATAAAGATATATTTTTTATTTTTTATTATTATTATTATTTTTGTTTGTGTTGAATGCTGAATTATCAATATAATAAAATGATACAGATTACCTATATATGTTTCTGTATATTTCTATAGACTGTGACCACTGTTGATTAAGGACCGTTTTGAGGAGTGATGCTGAATGGCTTTAGCCTTTGCGGAGTCTCTCAGCTTTTCTTTTTCTCCCTGTTTGGGCCTAGTAGAATAACAGAAAAATGTGGATCATTGTCTAGAGGCATTATGCTCAATCATTTACTTACTCTTCAGCATTTCACACATTGGTTATCGTACTTGTAGCGCTATTTAGAATGATGACTTGTCCTTAGACATGCGCAGTAGTTACCTTTGAAGCCGTAGTGCTTGGCGCTTCCGGATTCCCTCAGCGCCGATGCGCGGATTTCCAGATCTGCGCAGTATAGATTAGAGGACGCCGCGATGTATTAGGCGCGGTATGTATGCATCTGATGTCTTGAGTTCCCCAGGCAATGTGATAGTGAGTTATAAGAGGTGATGTTTTATGTCCATCATTGTATTGACCTATGAATATCCACTTGCACATGTGTTTGTTAAATGTTTATTAATGCTTGTCACTTGATTGGATGTTATGTGATTGAGGAGGGTCTGATATCCCCTTAAATACACCTGGACTACACTCTGTATTTTATGCTGCTTGAATAAAGGCCATGCACTGACAGGCCGAAACGTTGTGATGGTGTTTCTCACTCTGGAATAAAGCTGATTCCTGCTTTTATTATGCTGTCGTCCAACCCCAGGAGCTGTCATTCTACTCCCATCATCTGTAATGTTTAGGCCTCGTTCACACGGCTTATTTGGGCACGGATTGGCGCCGTACTCCGCGCCGGATTTGCGCTTCAGTACGCCGCCAATCCGTCCCTGTCATTACGGTAATCCACTGCTCTCATAGAGAACAGTGGATTCCGTCGCTCCTCCCACTCGGCGAATCCGCCGCGGAGGGAGAAAGTGACATGCACATTATTTACGGCGCGTACGCGCCGTAAACAATGCATTGTCTATGGGGCCGGGACCCGCGCCCCGCGCCCCGGCCCCGCCCTCGTCCCGCCCCTTTTACCGGGGATTTGTGAGCTAAAACGGCTCACAAATCCGTCGGAAAAAGCCGTTGAAAAAAAAAAAAAAAAAAAAAAAAAACGGCCTTAGGGGCTTTCACACAGCGCAGTTTGGTGCTTTTTAAATTTGCGCCCCAAATTAAATGCTTTTTTTTAGCAAAAAGCTTCTTTCAGTTGCTAAATTGTTCGGAAAGGGTTTCATTATTGTGTTTAAAGTCTTGTGGATTAAAACACACTAATTGATTGCTCACTTTAAAAAACATTTTAATAAGTAAAAAAAGTTTTTCAATAAAGGCAGTAATAAGGAGTTTAATGGAGCGCAGTTAAAAACTCCCAAAAAAAACTGTGTTTTTTTGTGAAGGCCCCCAAAGGGGGTGCTTTCACACAGTGCGTTTTTGTGCATTTTTTTTAATGCTTTTTGTGCAGGAAAGGGAAACAGCAATGAATGTAGTACATTGCTGCACAAAAATTGTGTCAAAGATCTCCGTAAAAATTGCGATTTTACTGCGATTTTTGCAGTGATTTTTGTACAGCAATGTACAGCATTCATTGCTGTCCCCCCCCCCCCCCCCTTCCCCCCCTGCCCCAAAAAAAACACTTTTTAAAAAACACATAAAAAAACGCCTGTGTAAAAGCTCCCAAAGAAATTAGTCAAAAAGGGCAAATAAGTAAAAAAAAAAAAAATGGGAGTAAAAAAGAAAAAAAAACCAAGGGGTTTGGTTTGAGGGTTTTAAAGGTCTGTGAAAACAAAAACTTTACCTCGAGCGCATTGTGTTTCTCACAGCTGTATAATAAAAAAGACCTTTCTTTTATATAGAGAGGAAAGGCTTGGTGGGTTTTCATTTTGTGGGTCACATGATTGCAATTAAACAAATCACACACGCCACCCTTTTTGAGACACACGCTGAAGGCTGGATGCAGGAAAGGGTTTAAATGAGATTGTGGCAAAACCCCTTTAAGAAAAAAAGGTTTACTTTTTCCAAAAACAGCGCCACTCTTGTCTGTCTGTGTCTGTTATTATAGTGCAGTCTTATTCACTTCAGTAGGGATGAGCTGCAATACCATACACAGGTCATAGAGCAGAATGGCTCTACTCCTGGAATACTAGTGCATCTCAAAATATTACTGAAAAGATAATTGATATCAATATTTAAGTCAAATAGAGAAACCCATATATTGTATAGACTCAACAGTTTTAATACAAAAGGGTTAATATAATACATTTGTGAGCCCTATAACAAATAAAAAGATAATCCTGGAGAAAACCTTTAATTTTCAATGATATGCAAATTTTTTGAGATGCACTAGTAGACCTCTAACCTTAAGCATTATATGGGTATATACTAGTGCATCTCAAAAAAATAGAATTTTTATTTGTTATAGGTCTCACAAATGTATTATATTAAACCTTTTTAATTTTATACTGTATAGTCTTCAATATAGGGATTTCTATTTGAATAAAATTATTGATACGCCCCTCTTTTCATGTTTTGTAATTTTTGGGATGCACTAGTATATTGGTCTTTTATCGCACAAATACATAAATAATTGACAGGCACATTTACTGGTATGTTTAAAGGGGTTTTTGCCACGATGAATGTTGACGTGGGATCCTCCCAAAAATGAGTATTTAATCCCTTTTCTAAATATTGTGTTAAAAAAGTGAAAGCCCCTGTGAGAGCTACAGCATTGCTCAGTCCCCCCTTTGTTTCCTGAAATTTTTCATTAGACACGCCTGAGTGAAGGGAGCATCTGGCCCCCCTTGCGTGTTTGCCTTCTTATCTGAGCAGGGAACATGAAGGAGCTTGCAAGGGGCTGGGGAGAAAGTGCAGTGTATGAGTCTGTCTGCTGTATAGAGAATCCACTGTTGTAATATTATTATTTGAGTAAACTTTAGAGACGCTACCTGCTTCCTTGCTCTCTGCTCACCCCACTCCCTCTCACCCCTGCAGCCATTCATGACTCAGCATGCTTTTTTTATATTCTCCCCTGAGCAGATAAGAGGTAAGGAACTCACTTCGTGGCAAAACCACATTGTAAGGTTTACTTTGGAGTGAAGTTCTAGCAGATAGTTACACATTTATGTCTGGTCCAATGAACATAGAGACATGAGGACTTGTTTTTTGTGGGTCAAGATGTACTTTTAAATGATGGCATTGACCATACCATAGATTGTACTAGGAAACCAAAAAATATTCTAAGTGGGATGAAATGTAAAAAAAGGATTTTTTTAATATATATTTTATCGCATTTTTCAAATATTTCACAACATGGCTCTGTACATAGTAAATGAATACAGCACATACAATTTCTTTAGACAGGGACCCACACTAGTGGGAAGAAAAAGTACTTGAATCATGCTTGCGGGGGTTTCATTTTTATTTTGTTTACCCTTCAGTAAAAAATAATGTGTTGTCTTTATTCTGCAGGTCAGTAAAATTTTTTATTTGTTAAATTGCAAAAGAGGGGAGGGGGTGATTTGAACTTTTATTTTTATTATTTTTTTATACTTTTAAAACATTTTTATTTTTTATTACGTTTCCATTTAGTCTCCCTAGAGTATTTGACCACTTGGGCTCCATCACTTGTACACCCTTCTGCATTACATCATTATGTAAATAATGCAGAAGGGTGTACTAAGATGGAGGTTCCTGCCTGGAGCAGGAAGTAATAGAACCCTTATCATGACAACTATGGAAGCCTTCGTTAGGTTTCAAGCTGCCATGGTAACCAATCGGCACCTCGCGATTTAGTCACAGAGGTGCTAATCAGAGGGAGGAACGATGCCCAGATTGCTGTGGTGTCTAAAGCATTAAACAGCAGGGATTGGAGCTGGCTCTAATCTCTATTGTTAGCAGCGGGTGGCAGCTGTAATTATTAGCTAACACTGAGTGAGCCCGCTACATAGGACCTTACCGACAATAGGATGTACTCATAAGTCCAATATTGGTAATATATACATGTATATGTATATATACATACACATATATACATATATATGTATATATATGTATATGTATATATATATATATATTTGTATATATATGTTATATATATATATTATATTATATAGTAAAATTTATATATATATATTGTAAAAATAGGAATAAGATGATGGCACTTGAATAAGTAATATGA
Source organism: Phyllomedusa bahiana (assembly GCA_025379985.1). Taxonomy (NCBI): domain Eukaryota; kingdom Metazoa; phylum Chordata; class Amphibia; order Anura; family Hylidae; genus Phyllomedusa; species Phyllomedusa bahiana. Next base: position 54,190 of record JAODAL010015324.1, on the reverse strand, counting down.
CCTTTCGGAATAAAGAATTATTTAAAATTTTTGTATAGTATATTATATGTTTTGATTATATGTTAGTTATAAAATTATGTTTATGTATATTATATGTTATATGTATATAGGTTTTTGTGTATAATTAAAATTTATATTAAAATATATTAATATATAAAATTATTATTTAAAGTATATATATATATATTTTATTTATATATATATATATTTATTTTTTTAAAAACCTAGGGGGAATAAGGCTGGACCCGGGCGCATTGCCAAAAAGTCCAAATGCCCCTTTCGGGAATAAAGAATTAGTTGCCTTTATTAATAAAAGCACTATGGGTTCTTACCACAATGCATTTTAAAAAACAAGAACTAAAAGCAAAGAACTTTACGCGTTTCGCGGGGTATACCCTCGCTTCCTCAGAAGTCTATACCATCATAACAAACACACATCTTAAATAGGTAAAACTGGCGGCACAATTCTATCTAGTTCTGTGAGTGAGTATCTGATACGTGCTTTCTTTCTGTTGCCTGGTCCGATATAAGGATGTCAGTGATTGCTGGGAACGTATGTCAGTCACAGAAAATGATGTGTAGAAGTCTGTGATTGCAACTTGAGTCTGTCTATCAGGGTGGAACCATCTAAGTTAAATAAGAGGCTATATGAGTGGAATGCTTAGGTGTCAATCAAGTCGTTCCTCTCTTTTTTTTTTTTTTTTTTTTAGGATCAGTATAAGCATTCAATGAAACACGTTAACAAATCGTGTCCCTCGTATATCAAATGTGAAGTTTAAGCCTTTGCATGTTATAGCATACTGTAACTTAAAATCAGGGTACGAATAAGTATTTTGGAAGACAGAATAAAAAATAAATCGTAAAATATAAACAGTGAAAAATGCAGTTAAATATTATAAACTTCTCTTATACAAGAGAAAGTGTACATCTTGTTACCTTTCTATCTATTTCTGCAGTGTACTGCAGCGATATATATATGCAGGGCCGCCGTTAAGGCAGTACTGCTGTACGGGGCCCAGCCAGTCTGTGAAGCAAGGGGGGCCGCCTCCGCCAGCAGGTACCGCCCCCTTGCTTCACAGTAATGGTAGAGAGAACAGGCAGCAAGGTGGGGGCCCGGCTACTCTGATCACAGGATGCGCAGAGGAATTGAAGTGAAATGATCAGTGTAAAGCAAAGCTGCAGCTTTAACTCGCAGACCAGAACAAAGTTTTACATCACTGATGACAGGCCCCAGAGACTTGAGGGGCCCCAATCAAGGCCCCTCACAAGACATGTGGGGCCCCACAGGGCTGGGGGTGAGGAGCCCTTGAATGGGCCCCACACTGCTGGGGGAGCCTTAAGCGGGGCCCCATAGGTCTGGTGAGGAGCCTTGAGCGGGACTCCACAGATCTGGTGAGGGGCCTTGAGCCGGGACCCACAGGTTTGGTGAGGGGTTGAGCGGGATGGTAGGGGAACTTTAGTGGGGCCCCATGTGTTGACTGAGTGGGACTCCACTCAAGTTCTCACCCTATCTACGGGGGGCCCAGTATCTGCCTATCTATGGGGGGGCCACTATCTGCCTACCTACGGGGGCCCACTATCTAGCTACCTGGCTCGTGGGCCCCACTATCTACTTACCTATGGGGGCCCACTATCTATCTACCAGACTACGGGGGGCCCACTCGCTATCTACCTAACTACGGGGGACCACTATCTAACTATGGGGGACCCTATATAACCAACTACTAGGGCACCAAGGTGGTAATTATTAGTATTTGGAGCAATATAGATGGGGAGTTTGTACATGGGGGGGCACTGGTTGGAAGATGATAAAGTGAGGAGTCTCAGGTGTTTGTGTTGTGAATTCTGCAGAGACGAGTCGTGGCCAGGAGAAGTCGGCATGGTGACCTGGACTAGATGGAGAAGAAAAGGGAAAGTGAACAACTCCTCAGATGTCACCTGTGAGACCCTAAATGTAACTTTACTGTGTGCACTTGTATCTAGCACTATGAGTCACATGTATGAAAACTGTCTAGGTGTTAGACTTTATTTGTTGCCCGTAGCAACCAATCAGCGTTCATAGCAACCAGTCAGAGCTCATAGCAACCAATCAGATTTCCCCTTTCATTTCATAAAGTTCTGATTGGTTGCTATGAGCTCTGATTGGTTGCTGTGGGCAACAAAGAAAGTCTTAGGCCTCGTTCACACGGCTTATTCTGGGACAAATTGTAGCCGTACTGCGCGCCGTATTTGCGCTTCAGTACGGCTCCAATCTGTTCCAGTAACTACGGTAATCCACAGTTCTCATAGAGAACTATAGATTCCGTCGCTCCTCCCCGCTCGGCGAATCCGCCGCGGGGGGAGAAAGTGACATGCACATTATTTACGGCGCATACGCGCCATAAATAATGCATTGTCTATGGGGCCGGCGGGCAGCTCCCCCGCCGCGCCCCCCCCCCGCCCCCCGGGCCCCGCCCCCTGTTCAAGCCGTATTGCGGGTGGGATACGTCCCACAATTAGGGCTTGAATAAGCCGTGTGAACCGGGCCTTAGACCTAGACAGTTTTCATACATGTCCCCTTATAGTCAATGTATGGAGGTAATATTGGTCTTATTGTAATGGATTATATTCAGTAACAGTATTGCGGCATTATTCTGCATCTGTATGGTGGAGTAATGTGGTGATGATGTTGTGGTATTATTTGGTCTTTGTATATTGTTGTTATTGGTAATATCGGCCTTAGTATACTAACATTATAGTGATATTGGTCATCATACGTAGTGATATGTGGCAGTATTATCTGGTCTGTGTATATTATCTGGTTATATTGATCTGGGTGTACTGATTTGGTCAGTAACATTATGGTGGTGAGATACGGTGATCATGTGGAGGCCCTTTCTAGCCCTTGTATACGTATTAACGCACACAATATAGATAAGCTGTATGTTGTAAAATTCAACAAGACTAGATCGAAAGACAATGGCGCAATTGCATTTTTTTTTCTGGGGTTGGGTAACGAGGGATGCTGGGTATAGTTGGTGGGGGTGGAGCCATGGGGATGACAGGGTCGGAGTCCAACGGGGGCCGGGGGGTCCAGGCGCTTTAGCTGTAGGGGGCCATGAAATTTATGATGGCGGCCCGTATAGAGATTTATATTTATTTGCTTTACTAAACAGCTGTATCCCATGTTTATTTTTTAGATTTAACAACCCCTTTATGGTGTCCTTCTGGTGCCAACAGTGGTGGGAGCTACGTGTAGATCCCATGTAAATCGCAGGTAAAAAAGCGACCCTAAGTTTTTATGCAATAACATGAAAAACTTGTTAAAAACTGCGTCAGATGATGCGGTTTTCAATGGCAGAATCCGACAAGTGAATTTTACTCGTTTGAACGTCCTTAAACTTTCCAGACTAAGGCTATGTTCACACGGCTTATTTCGGGACGTATTTACGGACGTATTTACGTCCGCAAATACGTCCCAAAATACGTTTCAAATAATGAACAATTAGATTAGCATTGATTCCAATGTAAAATACGCCTCGTCATTCACACGAGGTGTATTTTCGCGACGTATTTGCGGACTTTTAAAATACGATCGTAAAATTAAGTCCCCTGTCACTTATTGAGGCGTATTTTACAATGTAAATCCCCATAGTAAAGAATGGGGAATGTATTTACGACGTGAAATACGTGCCACACTTTGTGACACGTATTTGAAACGTATTTCGGGACGTATTTGCAGACGTAAATACATCCGTAAATACGCCCCGAAATAAGCCGTGTGACATAGCCTAAAAGGCATCAAACTTTTTTTTTTCTAATTGCACCTGGGAACTTTTTGGATGTTAGAGGGTTGCTTTGAAATCGATACTTCTTATTGATTTATATAGAAACTAAGACAGATACAAAGAGCATAATATCACTAATTGATGGAGCACCTTCTTAGCTAAGAAAACACTATTTAGTGAACCACTCTTGACTGCATTTTTGGCATCAATAACCAAGAGCTTCGGTCCTGTGCTCATAGAAATCTGCCCTAAATCTGTACATGGCCATCCAGAATATGTATTGTCTTTCATGTCACTGTCACTACTGTTGAAACATGCCAACCCTGCCTCATTGTACTAAAATCCTCTGCTTGGTATCCATTAAGGTTCAGTGAGCGTTGATGCATATCGATGGGGGCAATGTATCCCGCATGAAGTAATAAAGTTACATTTTACCCATTGTCATGTCAAACACCATTTTTTCAGGCAGCCCATCTGCTGCCATCTGTCGAATGGGAATACAATTGAATGGATATTGGCAGAGGCGTAAGTTCAAGTTATTGGGCCCTGGTTGCAAAAAAGTGGAAATAGAGAACCCCTATTACAGGGATGTAGTCAGTCAACTATTCAAAACGTTCTCAGGCCACCACACATCCAAATAAAAGGGGCCCTAACCTCATTATTAGTTCCTATATTTAAACATAATCATTGGGCCCTTTTTTGATTAGGGCCCCTGACAGCGAGTACTGCCTTTTGGAACCCCTCCACAGTTACCAGGTGCCTTTACCAATACCGGTGTCTTATGTGTCAAAGGGGCTTTTGGGCCCCCTCAAGATGCAGGGCCCCGTAGCAGCTGCTACTGCTGCACCCCCTATATCTACGCCCCTGGATATTGATGGAAAGGTTCAAACTCTATTGCTATCCCGCTAATATCCACTTCAGGAGTTAACATAATAAGATGGAAGGCATTAGTTTCTGAGTGACCCGTGTAGACACAATGCATGATGCAATATTCTTGCCATTATTCTGATAGAAGACACTGAATGGAGTCTTAAATGAAGATGTTTTGCATTTTGGGGCGTCCTTACTTGGGGCACCCTTACTTTTGTAAATGACTCTTTGGAATGGCCAATGATTTGGCTGGTATGTCTGTTTAGGTGTTATAGCTAACAAATTCAGTTAAAATAGTACAAACTGATGGGGGGGTACCTCAATATAATGGCAATTATTCTATGGGCACTGAGATGGTACAGCTTTATGGCTAGCATTTGGGTGCACAATATTAGGGACAATCCAGTTTGTGTTATTACTGTTATGTGGGAATAACATATAGTCTTCGGTACTTTATACACTGCAGTGTGGACTGTTTGCAAGGTGGCACAACTATGCAGGTAGACTATGTTATTTATTTTATTCTCTTATATAGCGCTGACATATTTCACAGTTCTGTACAGAATTATTAATACTCACATCAGCCCCTGTCCCCACTGGGGCTAACAATCTAAATTTTCCGAAAGCCAACACTGGATCCAGCAGGAAGGAGCAGTATACCAGTAAATCCTTCCTTCATATTTCCTATTCCTTATTAATTCAGTTCTGTCTGTGGCTTTCAAAACTGCACCAAAAACTGCCTGTGTGATTGTAGCTTTAGGTTAGTTTGATACTGGTCAGGTCTCCCATTAGCTTCATCTCAATGAAAACTTAAAGAGTATGTTTATACAGGTCAGGAATCCGCAGCAAATCTGCAAAATAAACCTGCACAAAAATATTTGAACCAATTGGTGTAGATTTTATCATGAAGTAAAATCCACTTTTCATTTATAACACAATACGCAACAATTAGTTTGGATTTTTGCATGTAGATTTTTATTCTGCTGACCCATCTGAATGTACCCTTAAGGTTTCCACTGAAATTGGGCTATTTTGCAAAATGCATTGTTTCTTTTGTTTTCAGCTCCTTTGCTAACTGCTGATAAGGTCTTGTTTAAGTTCCTCTTAGAGACTTTGCCAATGTCAAAGAGGAAGCATTAAAAGCAATTGACACATACGCTGTGTCCACATACACTTACACTTGACTCACACTGTGCAGAAGATCATTGAATGATGCAACTAATAAAAGTGGTGTGTAAAACAACTCAAGGCTGGCAGGTGGATTGTCATACCAGTTACCACCCGCCTTACAATCCACTGCTTAAAGGGGTTTTCCCACGTTCAAGTGTTTTTTCCAATCTCCCAGAAGTTGTATACATTTTAATGAATATGCCTATTGTATGGTCCATGGTTCCCACTGCCTGCCATTTATCACTTGGACTTATGTAGATAACAACAATATATTAAGGAATTGAACTGTCTCAATTGTCTTAAGATGGATAGTGTTTTCCACATGTACCATATACTAAAACAGGTTTTCCCATCTGGATTATAGCAATTTTTGAGGCCATAGGTGATAAGCAACAAAGGACTCCTTAGTTTATAATTTTTAACAGTTTTTGAAAGGGTTAATTGTAAATTCCCCAGTTGTCAACGGTAGTAAAGGGGTTTATTTCACATTGGCTAGCCAAGAAAAAGTTCAGTGGTAAATTTAGGTTGCTTCTGAGAATTCTGTCCTTAAAGGCGGTATGTCTCACTTTTCGCAGGACATATGATGGCCATATCGCGGGCACTAGATGGTGCCCTAGGTAAATAAGGCACATAGTGCCCCCCCACTTATGAAAAATTCAGCCCACTCCATACCTAATTGCTCCCCCTTTTTTACCTGGGATAAAGTGGCACCCTAGGCCGCTGCCTACTGTATCTTTGCCTACCTGTTGCCCGGCCCTGGTCCCCAGGTGTGTAGCTATAGGGGTAGCAGAGGTAGCAGTCACTACAGCGCACTGCAGCCTGGGTGGGCTCAAAAGCCTTTCTGCCACATAAGGAGATTCCAGCATTTCACTTTTTTGCTCTAGGGCCCCGGAGCTTCAAGTTATGCCTCTGCTAGTCCCGACCACCTTTCCGTTCAAAACAGAGCGGTTTCGGGGCCCATTCTTAAGATAGGTGCGGGTCCTATCTGGCATTAATGGCATATCTTATATGATATGCCATCAATGTCTGAAGTGAGGGACTCGCTCAACCCCCTCATTAAGATAGTTAGGGGGGCTAAGTCTCAGAAGGGAAAATCATGGACCACTATGATGCATTGAATGGTCAGCGTTATTTGTGATCCCTACTCATAGAACTCATTATGAGTTACCATAGAGTCTACACAGAGCGCGCTGCGCGCAGAAAGAACTATGTAAGGCGTTCAAAAATGTAATCATACTTCAATATTTGTGAAATAGAGGGGAGAGTACTCATGTACAAGTGTACTCCATTTCTCATCTCTGTCAGTGTGATTATATAGCGCGCAGCCCACAAAGCCTTAGATGGAGTCTAATGTTCTGTCATTTATTTATCTGTAATGTGTATGTTTTAGTGTGATAGTGACTCAGAGTGACTTCCTGGAAATCTCGGTGTAGCATACCTAGTTGAAGCGAATTAAGATAGGGCTACAAAGTACGCCAATAATACACTAATAGAACGCAGTATGTAACAAGATAGGGGCGTATTTGAGAAGGCGAAGATGATCGTGTCCTGTACGTCGAATGGCTCTAATAGAAGTCTGGCGATAGGACAGGGAGCGAGATGGAGCAAAGAAGGGTGAAGAGTGGCTACAAGAAGAGTAGGAGTTGGTTGTGAGTGGTGGTGATGCTAGCATGGCATGCTCGAATGCTCTATATGTAAAATTGTAGGCTTATTCATCTGGAATGTGGAGATAGGATGTTGTTTGTGTTAGGTTAATTAGAGGCGGATTTCGTTGACGAGGTTTACTATTTGAAGAAGTGTTTTAAAAAGTTAGAGGAAGTCTGTATGTGTTGTTGAGAAAGTGACGGCCACATGTGCGCGGTGGAATGAATTCCCAAGGATAAAAGTGAGTATTTGGAATGTGTGCGATAAGTTAGATGTTGGGTTATATGGTCTGACTAAGTAGAGAAGTGATTGTCAGAGAGAAGAGCGCAGGGAGTTGTAGTATAGAAGAGTGCCGCATCTTATAGTTGGTACCCTTTTCTGTCTACATTATACTGTTAGTTTGTTTTGCAGAAAATAACTAGGGGGTTATAAGCATATAGAGTGAGATGGTGCCTCCAGTAGTGGTGTGATACTCTATAGATAGAGGAAGCTCGCGTTTAAATATTCTATAAGAAGAGACTAATAGAAAAATGAAAATTATAAGAAAGATTAAAAGTCTCAAAGAACACAGACATCGTTTTCACCAAGTTCTTACGCAACAAATTACAACAGATGAAGTATTATTTATTTTTTTGTTAATATTAAAACAACTGTATGATATTTGCCAACGTTCTTGTAGTATAGAGACAGTTCAAGGTTATCGCCATTATAACATTGTATGTAGGAAAATAGATCCTAAAATGTTGGCAAATTTGTCATTTTTCTTGGTTCTCCATTATGGGGTATGTTCACACGGTCCTTATGCTGGCGCAACGTATAGTATGCGCCGCTTTTAGATGTATCGTTGATTTAGTTTTTTTGGAGAAACATGCGACTGGATACTATAGTAAACAGTAATTAACCAGAAAAGCATCAGGGGGTTAGAGGGTGTTACAAAAAAGCCTCAAAGATTAATATCTTCTCTTTTATTTTTGGCAATTTTGGCAAATACACATAGAGACGTATTTTGGTAATCCAATTTCGACCTTTAAAGAACAGAGTGAGGTTTATTCTGGTAATGTTTCATGATAAGAGAGAGGTTGATGAAAGAGAACGACCTGGCGCCTCTTTATTGCGGTCTTTTTTTTATAGTGTATGTTAACGTTCTTTTTTTCAGTACTGATCTCTGAGTATCGTACCTAAAATATTTTGGATAAATGAGAGGCTTCTGTAGCTGGGATAGCAGCTCATTTCCGCATACTACATAGGCCTTGCACGGGTGTTAGCTGGCTTATAGTGTAAGATTACGCAACCTTGCGCTCTCGCAATCTGTTCGTGTTGAACACACCTAAATGCTAATTAGCTATTTACATAAGGCTATTTAGGGCAATGTTATAGGACTGACACATGTACCGCTCTAGTGGGTGAAGTACAACTAGGAGGGTGAACTCAAAAGCTGAATAGGTAGAAAAAAGAATAGTAATTAGATAACTTTAAAGTTTTTTAATGAGAAGATGCGCAAAGAGAGGAGTTATATATTAGTATAGGATGAACAAGATAAGAAGTTGAGAGAGTAGAAAAGGGTTGTCAGAATTGTCTAACCTGCTCTCATGGTTATGACCAGATTTCTTAGAGAGTCTAAAATGAAATATAGAAAATTAAAGATTATTAATAATATGAGAAACTTCGTTACTACAGACTGCATGGATTTGTTGATCTCTCTAGAAAAGTAAATACATTATCCTATTGTAGAGTACTACATTGGAAATAACTAGAGATTAGTAGAGTCTCGACTCGTCCAGGTCTTCACGGATTGGAAGATCTCTCGCTAATCGGTAAGGGAGAGACTCAGCTCGGAATAAGTGGGGTGGTCGTATGAGATAATGTTCCTAAAGGCTAAGAGTGCAATTTGGAGGCCTTGTATTTGTGGGCATGTGTTGTATCTGAACTTCAAATGATGTTATAGCTAAAAAGTTTGTAATATATTTGACTTGTCATGCGGCCATTCAGAGGGATAATTTTAGGGTATAAGAGTAGTTAGGCGTTGATTCCGCATCTCTTTGACTACACTAAGTGGTGCATTAGAGCTTTCGGCTGTGTTTGTTGTGTGGACTCCATATAGCATGAGATCACCGCACTATCCTGCTCGAAGATAGGAAGATTGCTCATGTCTCCTGCGTTCAAGCGCAAGCCTACTACAACTTAGATAAGTAGCTCCCGTTAATTTGCTGTACGAGACTGAGTAAATAAATGAGTTATGTAGAGATGAATAAGAAGCGGGTTACGAGACAGTTGACCCGACACTGAATGGTAGAAGATACACAATCCTAATAGAGATTCTTTATGTGAGTTCCGCAACTCAATTATGAGAGTACGGATCGAGTCGCATAGAGGAGACTCTCTCATATGTTATTAGAGAAATAAAGGTGTTAAATAAAAGTATAGGAGTGTTTTCCAGTGTTTGAAATTGCAGAAGTTTGTAGACGCGATTACAGGTTGGGCTCAAAATCAGCAGACGTGGTTTCTTTCACGAACATGGCAGATTTGAAGTTCGAGGAGCATTGATGCCAAAAAAAAAAAAGTTTTATTTTACTTTTATTCTCCAGATAAATATGTTAATATGAACGAGTTCTGTTAAAGAATTGCTCTTATTTAGGAGAGACTGCACTCTGATGACATTATAAATTTGTGTGGCCTTTTTGAGATTGATGTCACATCTTGGTCAGGGGTTTTTGAGCGTTGTAGTTTTACTTAGAATCCACCGATCTTCCCACTGCGCAACTAACACTGTTAAATCTGCTATGCAAGAAGACACTTAGGAAGAAATGTGGGGAAGCACATGAGCGTTATGCAATCCTACCGGGTGGACTACCGGCGATATCGCACATAGAACGGCAGAGATAGTTGTGCGTCTTCTTCATCGCATGCGCAAACGCAGATAACTACACACGGTGGAGAGGCAGATTTAAGCGCGCACATGGCCACTCAGAGTTTCCTTACGATGTTTTTGTTCCGTAATGGTTGGTACTACACGTGTAATACACGAGTGCTTGCTGTCTGTGTGACTAAGCCGGTGGGTGGTTGATGTGCTTTGGGCTTTATTCTATTCTTATTGTTACTCTTCTATGATGTATCTCAGTGAATAATTTGTGTGCTGTATAGGATTCTGTTCGAAGATATACGTGGTTTACATCACCGCGTTGTATGGATGGTTTATCTAAGGTCTGAGATTATTGTTTGGCAACCCTAGCTACTTCGCACTAGCTTGGTTGTGTTGACAATAGCTAAGACATGATAATGTAAGAAATCATCTTTGAGAGAGAAAGAGGAGAGAAGTAGAACAATAGTTAAGTGGGTGTCTTATTTGTGTGTGTATTACTCGCGCATTAGATGGCAGAACCTTTAGTATGATCATATTGTATATTTAGCGACGCGACTTCACTCTAGTGTTTGGAGATTTTGCACAGAGTTTAGGTGTAGCTCACTCTCGTCTATGAGGTCACTACTTGTAGTTGCTCTGGGATCGCCAAGCTTCCTCTTGGTAGGTTAGCGTGTTTATTGTCGGCTTCTATATCAGGGTCTCGACACAGGAGAACTCCTCATTCGCGTTTTTTGGTGCCTCGGAACTAGTGCATGCGTTCAAACTCAGTTATATTCAAGCAATTAGGTTTACGAAAGAAGATCAGCTAGCCAGAACACAATTCAGAAGAAAGAAACATTGGACTTCTGGCTATGACCTTAGAAACTTTGACATAAAATCCATGTGAAAGTTTCCGTCCTTTTCACACCAAGGTACGGACTCCTATTGTCCTCCTCTAGGCAACACTCGCTTACCATAGATCTACCCTAAGCTCACAGTACAGTCACTCGGTTCCGCGATATATTGAGTCGTGTCTATCACAAGCTGGGGGTAAGAGGCCTGTATAAGTATTACTGTTGCCACTCCTCAAAACTAATTTATGTGTGAAGCAACTCTATCTTTGTTCCCCCTGTAGTTCAGAGAGTCCTGGGTAGCTACAGGCTTAGTTATAGGTTCGCGCCTCCTATGATGCCTAGAGTGACGAGAGAGACTTTATAGAATTTTGCGGCATAATGATGCTCCTGGAAGCAGGTTGTTGGTGATACGGCTTCAGATTGGCTCTCACACGCTCGCACTACTTACGCTTTAGTGAGAGCGCCTATTGCAGGGAAATTTTCAACCTCACTAGTAAGTCTGAGGCGGGATTTTAGCAGGCTACACTGATAGTGACTACGTGTTGCACTCAACTTATTGGTATGTCGAGCTGTGACTGGCTCAACAAAAGGAAGGGGTGCTCGTTTTCCTGCTCCAGAGAGCGTGTGCGCTGTGTGTTTGAAGAGAGAAAGCGTTTGCGATGGTAGTGGTGTCGTCTGTATCGCGCTCTCTAGTCGATATGGGGAGAATCGGCTAGCGCGCCAGTATTGTTCGAGTGAGAGTGTGTGCTCGCAAGTAAGACTAATTAGTGGACTTTGATTGGCGGTCGCGCCGCTTCTCTTAAGTGGCGTGGGGTCGGTGTTGTGCGTGCCCTCATTTGCGCAATTTAATCTGAAGTTGCGCGCTCTCGTCTCCGTTTCTCTGAGAGAGACGGATGCGGTTGTGACGCGCGGGCTCCACTGCATTCGACTGCGTTACGCGAGCAGCTTGTGGGGAGTGCGAGAGAGTGTGGGGGGTGTCGCTGGGGACTGTTGTTGTGTATGAGCGGGAGGTCTGCTCGATTTTGAGCTTGGTGCTTACATTAGAGCTAATGGGTAGTGGTGTGATCAATTGTAGATATGGGAGCATCTGGTTCCACATAAACTCCACAGACAAATATACGCTAGCGATCCGCAACTGGGATGACTTGACGCAGATGAGTGTGAAGAGGAGTAGGGTGTCCACCAGAATGGCTGTTGAGTGTGGAGTAAGTGAAAAGGTTAGATGTGTGAAATATTAGGGTGTGTGAGAGTAGTGAGGTTCTCTCTTAGTTCATTTAGATTTCGGCACAACATCGTAACAGTAAGTTGCACATGTTATGAGAGACAGTCGCTGTGGCTGTTGTTGGGGTGTCGCGAGAGAGTAACGCGGAGATACCGAGGCGAGAGAAGTGTGGTAGTTCTTATGGGAATTGGTCACACGATGGTATGCGTCGCGTGTGATACTGTGGAAAGACGAGTTTGAGTGCATGATGTTGAATTTAGTGTTGGTTTATTTGTATGTACTAGTCGTCAGTGTAGATACGCTCGCGCGCTGCAATTATTTTTTAGGACTCATGACGCAGCAATAATTGTTGTTTTTATTGTGCTACGTGATGTGTCTTCTGAAATGAGAGAACTTATTGCACGAGTTATAGTTGGTGTGTCTATAGAGAATGTACAGATGAATGTTATTTAGAAGTGCAGTTACTTTTCGCAGCTGTTTCAGATTTGCAGGGTTATCAACATTTGGGTATGATGGAGCGTTTTAGTCGGAGTGTGTTAATGGGTGTCATAGAATGTCGACGCATTCTGGATGTAATGGTGCCATTCGCACCTTGTTTTATTAAGGGACCTCCTTACGAGAGCATATAGGTAGTTTTTTGGACTAGAAGATATTAGAGGATATATGTCAGATTATTTGTTAATTATAAAAATGTTAGATATGATGTGTGCTTGTAATAATAATTGGTGGAAAAGACGACCTGTAGGCAGCTGAGTAATGGAAAGTGTCTCTGGATCTGCACGCAAGAGCGCTCTGGAGTGAGTGTAATGAGTCACTAATGAATGGGTCGGGTTGGGGTACGCGCGGTGGGTGTTAGATGTGAGGCGCTCTCGCGAGGGTGGTCGCACCGTCTGTAGCGTCAATGGTCTCTGATGGTGTGGTGGTGGTCGCGTGCTGGTGAATGTTTCGTGTTCGGAGGATTTTTGGTAGTTGCTATTTGTAAGTGTACGCTGGGGGTGTCGCGCAGTACTTGCTCATTGCTCTGTGGAGGAACGAGGTGCGCGCGGTGTAGGTAGCTGTGAATGTGGAGAGGGAAAAGTAGCAAGGCTCGTAGTTCGGGAGCAAGTACAGAGGAAGGTCATGGATGGGTGAGTTGTACAGAGAGGTTTCATTAGGTTCAGGGGTTATACATATCTCCGGTGTAGGACTGTGAAGCGGGTGGCAGAGGTAAAAGGGGCAGATCAGAAGAACGCGACGATCAGGTAAATGTTGTCACACTAATGTGCCAAAGAGATGACCGGTGGGAAATGTAGTTGTAGTGTGTACCGCAGGATATAGTATAACATTTGCTGAGAGGCTAAGCGAAGAGTTTGGATAATGCGGCGAGATATGTAGCTCGGATGCTGGGGTATTGATAGTGGCCACTGGGTTGATATTGCGCTCTGGTACCGCTCGCGAGGATTAGGGACCCGGTACAGCGCATGACCTACGTTTGTAAGCTGGGCGACCTTGAGAATGGATGTGGGTTGGTGTGTGGCTTGGCTCTACCTAGGATGTTCAAAGAGTCGGGGGAAGGTCTTCTCCGCGGCTTTGCAGTGTGTGTCCTGGCTGTGAGTGGTTTTCATAGGAGAGGGATCGAGGTATTCTCGTTGCAGGGTTACTGTGGTGTGTTGATCCCTCACTGGGACGCGTTGTGCTCGATTGATTCGCACAGAAATTTCAAGGAGGTTTGGCGCTAATGTCGCGAGAGCTGTAGAGACGATGTTATCGTCTCGGACAGAGTGTAAGGGTTGAAGGATAAGGAAGTTGGGGGCGGAGGATGCTGTGTCTAACTAAGAGGATGTATCTGCTACGCTATAGGGATAATATGGTTGGCCAAGCAGACTCTAGGTGTAAGATGGTCAGTAGAGTTGTGGTTTTGCATGTTGTAGAGATACTCTGTCTTCAGGATAGAGACGAGGCTTGTTGTCGCTGGCAGGAGAGTGACTAGTGGGAGCAAGTAGGAGTTACTTGTGGCGCATAGAGGACCTATTGACGGCGGTCGTTTCCATCGAGACTGTGTTGACTTGCATGAACCTGTTAGTCGGGTGAGAGAGTGAGACGGTAGGCGTCGCTCAGACTCGTGAGTGGACTAGAAGATTTGTAACCCGCCTCGTAGCCCATATGCATAACGGAAGATTGTGTTGTTGTTTAGAGAGAGAAGAAGTAGGGTTGCTGCAGCGGAGTGTGTAAAGGCCAGGCGCATATGAAACGACAAAAGTGCGGCACAATTGTGACGTAGAATACAATGTGTGCTAGAGGGAGAATGGAGGTTAGGTTGGTGTTTGTAGTAGGGTCAGTTGAAGAGCCCGGTGAAGACGCATTGGCTGGAGTCATGATTGTGAGCGGGAGTGTGTGGCAGCTTGATTTTAGGGTGCTGCAGCGCGCTCTAAGTGGATGGCCAGTGTCTGTGGACGAGGAGTTTGTCGTGGGTCAGGTGGTTTACAAGGTTCACAAATATTCTTTATTATTCTGGCAAGATCTAGGGGATCAAGAGGAGATAAGCTTGTCTACGTATGTTTGAGCACACATACGTCTTACCGGCGGGTAACGTTGTTGGAGGTCAACAGGGGTCTCGCTCTGCGTGGACCAAAACGTTCAGGAGACATGATGTGCTGAGGGGACAATCTCTTTCCTATCAATATGCAAGCAATGGGAGAGGGGCATCAGCCTTGATGTTTTTCTCAGCGGGATGGACGTGAATCACGAAGTTGAACCGTGAGAAGAAAAGGGACCACCTGGCTTTGTGTGAATTGAGGCGTTGAGCTGTCTGAAGATACTGGAGATTTTTGTGGTCCGTGTAAACATGGAATGGATGACGAGCTCCTTCCAGGATGTGGATCGACATTTTTCCAAGGTCAACATTTGATAGCATATATACATATATCTCCGATGGCGGTACTTTTTTCTTTTCCCGTCATGCAGACTGTTTTGGAAAAGAAACCACACGTAGGATCCTTTTGTGTGAGGACTGCACCCACAGAAGAGGCATCCACCTCTAAAGAAAAAGGCTTCTAGGGGTCTGGAAGAGACAGGATAGGTGCAGAGGACAAAGCCAATTTTAACTCAGAGAAGGCTCTTTCAGTCGCCGAGGGCCATAGCTTTGGGTTGGCTTTCTTCGTAGGTGAGCTACCACGATGGTACCAACAGATTAGTAAAAATGAGGATCGAACTGCCGATAAATAATGTGAACACAAGAAAATGCTTATTGGCTATGAAGACCGATGGCCTGTAGTCCATCTTGCAACGATGGCAGGACAACTTTGAGGGGTCATCTGCTAAGGATCCCTTGTCAGAGACGACCGTTACCTGAGTAAATGTCAGATGTGTTTGGTGAAACGGGTATTTTTCCAGTTTAGCGTACAAGTGATTACTGCAAAAACATCTAAGCACCTGGCGCACATGGACCTGATGGGTCTCCCGGTCAGGTGAGAATATCAGGATCTTGTCCAGGTAAACAATAACAAAGGTGTACAGGAGGTCCCTGAACAATGTAATTGATGAACTCCTAGAAGACTGCCGGAGCGTTACACAGAACGAAAGGCATCACCATATATTCAACGTGCGTTGAGTGTGAAACTGGTCTTCCTTCATTACCCTTGCGAATCCTGATGAAGTTATAGGCCTCCCACAAGTCCAGTTCAAAAAAAGGAAAGAGGAATGGGGCCTTTAAGGGTTAAGTTTTTGGGTTGGGGGTGAAAAAAAATTTTAAAGAAGAAGGTTGGAAGAGAGGTTTTGGTTTTTTGAAAAAAAAAAGAAAGGGGGGTTTTAAAGTGTTTTTGGGGGTTGAATTTGGGGCCAAATTTGGGGGGAAATTTTCCCGGAAAAGAATTGGGGGCCAAATTGTGTTAGGGGGTTGACAAGAGAAAAATCAGAGAAGAAGGAGGGGGGTAATTAAATGATTGACCCAAATTTTTAAGGTAACCCCTGTTCTGAAAATATATTTTTTATTTTAGAACAGGGTTTTTTTAGGGGTTTTTGTTCCCCCCAAAATTTTTTTGGTCCCGGGGGTACCATAGATTTTTAAGGCCCTTTTAAAAATTAAAAAATAAAAAAAATAAAAAATTAATTAAAAAAGGTTCAAAACCCCACACCCCGTTTTTCCCAAAATTTTAAAACAAAATTTAAAAAAAAATTTTTATTTTATTTTTTTTTTTTAAGTTAAAATGACTGATTTTTTGGCAACACCCCCTGTTAAAAGTTGGGGTTTTATTAGAATATAACATTATGTAGGAAAAATTAGTTTCCTAAAAATGGCAAAATTAGTTTTTTTTGGCCCTTTTGGGGTTTTGACCCCACATGGCTTATTGCTGGCACGTAAAAGTACGGGGCCGAAATTATCCCTTTGTGTTTTGGAACCTTTTCACTGTTTGTACTTTAATTCCAAACACAGGGGGGAGGGGTTAAAAAATCCCTAAAAGATTCTATTCCCCATTTTTTTTTGGGCCCTTTGGGCCCAAATAGAATTTAATTTTTTGGTAATCCAAATTGACCAAAAAAAACAGGTGAGGTTTATTTTTTGGATTTAGTCAGATAGTGAGAAAAACATCCCTATGTGTCTTTTTTTTTTAGGGGTATGTTAACTTCTTTTTTTCAACTGTATGGGGTAGTCCTAAAAAGGGGTTAAGGGGGCTTTGTAGCTGGATCGCGGCATTCCCGCTAATAGTTTGCCGGGGGGTTAGCTGCTAATTGTGCTAACACCCTGGCCCATCTTTTGTAAACCCCTAATGCATTTTTTTAAACAATGCATTAGGCTGTTTTAAAGGGACCATGCCCCCAAAGTGGTTTAAAAGTCCCCTGGGGGGACTCAAGCTAAAGTAAAAAAAGAAAAAAATTTTTTAAAGACCCAAAAAAAAAGAAAAAAAAAAAAAGAAAAAAATCACCCCCCTTTTGCCTTTTTTAACAAATAAAAAAAAAAAAATTAAAATAATTAAAACGTTAAAAAATTATCCAAAAAAAATTCCTATCAATTAAAATATAACATAAGAATCCCATACGCTAAAAAACCGTGGGACGGGCCTTTTAAGGGGTTAAAAATTTTTCCCAAAGGCTATTTTGCACTTTTTGGAGGCCTTTTTTCTTTTACTGAATTCATGTGTTATTAGCTAAAAAGTTGTATTATTGGCTTTTGCCTCATGGGACAAAGTAGGGATAAAGCTTAGGTGTCCCTTCTTTTTCCCAAAACTTTTTGAGATCTCGTGTTGGTTGGCCATACTATAACCAATTTCGGTGGGGACCCTAGTCATCCCGGGCTGTTCCACAGCAGCTATAAAATTTAAAAAGGGCCCTATTTCTGTGGGATTTTGGAGTAAAATTGAGTAAAAACCCGACATTTTGGACCCACTAAAAAACCCCAACAAACTTTTGGGGTTTTCCAAAAATAGCGCAGAAAACTCCAATGTTATTAAAAAAAGGGGTAAAAAAAAGGGGAAAATTTTACGCTTTACTTTCCCTTAAATCGCCTTTTTCCCAGATAAAGGAGGGAATTTCGGGTGGAAGTAAAAAATAAATACGGTTTTTTTACCTTTTTTTAAAATTTAAAAATTTGGAGGTCTCTCCCCCTATTTTTTTGGAAACCAAAAATTTGGTTGGCTTTTTAGGGGCCCATTTGTCGGGTTTTTAACTCAAAATTTTTATTACCTTTCCCCCTCCCACCCCTCCGTTTTGGAAGGAAAAAGGGACATTGGGGAAAACCACCCAGGAGTTCCCTTTAACCGGGTGAAAAGGCATATCGCCCAAGGGAAATTTGTGCCTTCTTCATCAGCACAACAAAACCCCAGGAGAGCAGTTTCGGGAAAAACCATTTTCTTTTTCCCCCTTTGGGGTTGGGGCCCTACTGTAAAAAACGGGCTGAGCTCCCTTTAATGGGCCCTTTTCCCTTTTTTAATGTTCCCTTTCATAAAAGGTTATTTTTTTTAAGATTGGCAATTTTACTTTTTTTCCTCACCAATGGTATAAATTCCCCTTGCCCTACGCATTGTCTATAGCTTTGCTACCCTTTTCCAGCTGGTTGTGAAAGCAAATGTAAAGAAGAACTAAAAAAAAGTTATTGGTCCTCTTTGGTACTCAATGGCACCCTATAGATATCTATTGTAATGCCTCACTCAGTGTTTGGATGCCATCTTGGACCATCCTAGAGGGTCACATTGTTTGGGGATCCCCGCCCTTTGGTTTAGTGGGTTTTGGGGGGAATATTGTCCACGGGATTCCGAAGTTTTTGGTTTCCAACGGGGCCTAAAACCAGTTATATTAAAGGGCAAAGGTTTTAAGGAAAAAGGGGGAAAAACAAAAAAAAACGGGAAACTTTTGGTACAAAAACTGAAATTTTTGTTTCCTTTTTTTTCCCACAAGGCCCGGACCAAAGTCCAGCCCCAAAACCAGCAGGAAACTTTCTTCCTTTTCCCGAAATTGGCTTCCTAAAGGGCCTGGGGGGTAGGGGGCCTTTTGGTGTGTTGGTTGGGGTTTTCCCAAAATCACTACAAAAACCCCCCTGATCCCCCTTTGGGAATTTTACAGCTTTTAAAGGCCTCCAGGACCTACAAAAACCCTGCCCTTTGGAAATTTTGGGAAGGGCCCCAACCCCCCACCCAAAGCTTACCCTTTTTCCAGGAAATGCAACCCTTAATTTGGGCCCACTTTAGCAGCCATGCTAGCTCATTGTGTAAACAAACCCTAGGAAAACAAAAGCAAAAAATAGTTGCTTTCCCCAAACTAAGCCCTGATCTTCGGGGGGCCCCCTACCCGAAGCGGGTTTGGGGTGCCCAGAAAACATGTAAACCCCCCAAAGGGTTGGTCTGCCACCCCCATTTTCCCCCCCCCAAACTTGGTAGGGCCTTTCCCTTTTGTCCCCCACTTGAAAGGTTGGGGTTTTTTTGGGGCCCCCCTTTGTTTGTTTTTTAGCAGGGTGCTCTCTCCCTTATATGGTGAGTCGGAGGGAATTTTGGCATCCTTTAAACCAAAATTTTCCAAACCCCCTTTAAAACAATGGTTGAAGGAAGGGGGGTTCCCCCAAAATGTTTTTTTATATTTTAAAAAACCTTTTTAAAAAGGTCCCTCTTTTTTTTGGGGCCCAACATGTTAAAGGCCCTTAGCTTCATGTGGTTCCAAAAAACCACAAGGGGGGCTGAATTTTTAGGGGGTTTTAAAAACTGAAAATGACAGGGGTTTTTAAATGGGGTTATTTGATTTACGGGTTGGGGAATTTTTAATTTTTTTTGGCCCAAATGACAAAATTTGGGTTTTTTTGCCCCTTTGTTTACTGAAAATTTTTTATTCAAGTTATAGTTGTAAAAGTAAAAATTGGAACATAAATTTAAGACTTTAAAGTTTTCATTTCAGGGTTTAATACTTTGGGAAATAAAGGTTTTTGGGAAGTTTCAGCCCCTTAACATGTCCCCCACCCCTTTTTTTAAAAAGGGGACCAAAAAGAAATTTGGGAAAAAATTTTTAAAAATTAATTGAAAAATAAAATTTTGTTAAATTTCAAATTTATTTTTGGTTGAAATCTGAAACAGAAAGGAAAAGAAATGGTTTTTTGGGGAACCAAACCCCAAAGCAGTTAGTAATCAAAAGCCCCCGCCGGTCCCGGTGTTTAACCAGAGGCCCCCCTGCAAGGAAGGATGGGTAGCTGCGGTGGAAGCCCAAACCAGATCGCAAACCCTGACGCGTCTTTGCTTGCTTTGGGGCCCAAGGCGAGGTGCGGGTGAGGGGTTTAAATCGTGAAAAAAATTCTTTTTAGGGGGGGGGACAGGCAGGAAGGTCGGGGGAAGGCGGAAAAAGGTTAATAACGGGGAAACGAAAAGAAACGGGTCGGAAAACGGCAAGAAAAAGGGAAACGCAAAAGGGAAAATGTTTTCACAAAGGTGCAAAAAGATCCTGGGGTGGGGGAAGTGTTGGAGAGTCCCAGTAAAAAATGGGAAAAATTTTTCAGAAAAGCAAACGGGGAAAAGAGTTCGGAATTGGGGCATAGTAGGCGGAAGATGGAATTTTTTTAGGCCACTGGGTTGATATGTCCGGAAACCTGGGAAAGGCCCCGGAAAGCGAAAGGCCCTTTAGTTTTAGGGGGGGCCCTTAAAGAGGGGAGATGTTTTGGGGTTCCAGGAGCAAAAGGTCGGGGAAAGGCCCCCCTTTTTTTTGCCCGGCTTGAGCTTTTATGGGAAAATGTTTAATTCTTTTGCAGGGATGGGGGTTTTCTGATCCCAAAAAAAAATTACGTCATATCCCAAAATTCCAGGGGGCATCCCCCAACGGTTTACTCGGAAGAAAAGGGAAGGAAGGAGTTGGGGGGGAAGATGCGGGCCCCCATAAAAAAAACATAGGAAAGGGAAGCCCCTGTAAAAATTGGCGAGTTTTTTAGGGAAATTTTTAACTCCTGGCTTTTTAAAAACCCAGGTTTGTGGGCCCAAGATAAATGTGGGAAAAGTAATTGTAGGCCCTTAAATTAAACCGCTTTCCTTTCGGGACTGTTTGATTCCCCTTGTAGTGGGGTAGAGTGCGCGCCAAAACTCTCGAGCCCCAAATTTAAAACCCCCCTTTGGGAAGGGCCCATGAAAAAGGGGAAGGTTGTGCTTTAAAAAAAGGGTTGGCAAAGAGGTGAAACCCCGGGGAAAATGAAACCCAAAAGTGCGACATTGAGCGAACATTGTAAGGGGGAAGGGAGGTGGGTTTTGGTGATGAAGTCATCCCCAAACGTGAGCCCATGGGGGGTAGGGAGTTGGAAAAGGTTTGCACCCAAAACCCGGGCCTGTCTGTGGCCGAGGGTTTGTCGTGGGTACAGGTGGTACCGGATTTCCACAAAATTCTTTTTTTTCCTTGGCAAGATCGGGGAAAAAAGAGGAGTTAAGTTGTTTAAGGGATTTTTTTGAGAACAATACGCCCTTACCCGGGGGAACGTGTTGGGGGGTCAACAGGGGTTTGGCGGGGAACCCCAAACCCTTTTCAGGGAGACATGATGTGCGGGAGGGAAACTTTTCCCCCGACCCAAAATTTAAAGCAGGGGGAAGGGGGGCCATAAACCCTTGATTTTTTTTCCAGCGGGATGGACGTGAATCCGAATTTAAAACCCGGGGAGAAAAAAAAAGGGAAACCCCTTTGGCTTTGGGGTGAATTAGGCGTTGAGTTTTCTGAGAACGGGAAAATTTTTGTGGTCCGTGTAAACATGGATTGGTTTACGGGGCCCCTTCCGGGGAAGTGACCCCAAATTTTTCCCCAAGGGCCCAACTTGAAAAAGCATTCAACCCCCCCTTAATCCCCCAAAATTGGGCGTAATTCTTTTTCCACAGGGCAAAAAATGTTTTGGAAAAGAAAAACACGTGGACCCTTTTGTGTGAGGACTGACCCACGAAAGAGGCCTTTCCACCCCCTAAAGAAAAAGGCCTTTCTAGGGGTTCTGGAAGGGGTTAAAAGGGATAGGTCCCGAGGAAAAAGGGCAAATTTTAACCCCAGAGAAGGCTCTTTCATTTCGCCGAGGGGCCACTGCAGGGGGGTTGGCTTGTTTGTTTAGTGAGCAACAAAAATTAGTGCCGGCGGTACAACCGAGTAAAAAAATTTGGAGGATAAAACTGGGGAAAAATTAATTGGTGAAACCCCAGAAAATGTTTTAGGGGCCCCAAAAGGAACCCCGATGGCGGGTGCCCCCTAAAAAGATGGCGACAACTTTGGGGGGTCCTTTCTGCAGACCCTTGTAAGAGAGCCGTACCCGAGAAATGTCAAAAGGGTTTTGGTGAAAAAGGGTTTTTTTCCCAGTTTTAGCGTAAAAGTGATTACTCCCAAAAAAAAATTTTTGCACTTGGCGCTTTGGAAACCTGAGGGGTTTCCCCCGGGGTCGGTGAGAATTTCAGGTCTTGCCCAGGTAAACAAAAAAACAAAGGTGTAAAGGGGGTCCCTAAAAAAATGAAATTTGATGAATTTCCTAGAAAGGACTCCCGGGGAAAGGGGTTAACGAACAAAAAAAGGGGCTCACAATATTCAACGTGCCCTTCGAGTGTTGAAAGCTGTCTTCCTTTCATTCCCCTTTGGGGAAATCCGGGATGAAGTTATGGGCCCTTCCCAAAAGTCATTTTTAGAAAAAATTTGTCTCCACAGGGTGGGGTTAAAGAGTTCGGTTTAAACCCGGAAAAAGGAAAAAGGTTCTTCATGGTAATCTTGTAACCCCGGGGGTTTGTTTTATTCCCCAGGGGACTTAGTGAACTGCCCTTTTTTCCTTTAAAGAAGAACTGGCTCCAGGGGAAGCCCGGGGGGATTTAAGTACACAGGCAAGGAGTCGAAAGGTTTGACGGGGGGGAAAGGGAAATTTTCGGGGCCCTTTTCTCCGGGGAACACGTAAAACAAAGTCTGGAATTCAGCAGGCAGCCCCCGGGACAGGGGGATTTTGAGGGGCCATCGTGGAGAAGTGGAAAGCAAAGGCTTGCCCCCAACGTGTGACTTCTCCCCGGGCTTCCAAATTTTTAAAAGGTTTGGAGCCCTGGCGCTGAGCCACAGGAATCTAAGGGGGAATTGCTGAGGAAGAAATGGGGTAAAAACAAAAAATTTTCAAAAATTTTTTTTTTTGTAACGGGGAAAAGATAAACCCGGCCTCCCATATAAAGTGAAAGGAATCAAATTATTAAATTTACCACTGAATAAGAGAATACCAGGGGGTTTTTTCCCGACGGACCAAAGGGAGGGGTACTTTGGGCAACCCCGAGAAAAAGTTTTGAAGTTCCTGGGTTTAACCTTAAAGTCCCGGAAAAAACAGGAGCCCGGGAAAAAGAGTCCAGAAATTTGGGCACGACCCGTAAATGACATCGTCCCAAAAGAGGGAAGGGGGTGGGTTCGCACCTAGGGAGCCTTTCCCACATAACTCTGGGGGGCCGAAACATTTTCCTGGACATTTTGGGGGGTTGAGACAGTTTCCTTTCGGTTTTTTTAAAACCCCGGGCCCGGCGCCCCGTTGAGGGGATAAATTTCTCCACACAATGTCGGGACCCATCTTGCTTTAAAATCAGGGGCTTAAAACCACCCGAATGGGGCTCCTCATCGGAAAAATGTGGGGGTAGGCCCGAGGAGGCCTCTGGGAAAACGGGGCAAGGCGGGGGTAGGCGACGTGGGGGCCCGGGCCGAGGGCAGTTCTTGAAGGAGGGTTCCCGCTCTCGGGTTTTAAACGCACGTCAATCAAGGGGGCCCAAATTTAATAAGCCCCTCTCAAGGAAGACAGAATGTCTCTTGCGGCCAGCGCGTTCTTTATCCTACTGGAGAGGCGTATCTTTAATGTGGTGCATGGGGGCGTTTTTTTCCAGGAGGGCCAAAGGGACGAAACCCGGACGCATAGTCTCCAAATGAGGGGGGGGCCCCTTGGCCGAAGGTTTTGGCAGCGCTGTTTCGAGAGGATGCATGTGCAGGTTTCCTCCGAAAATTGGGTGTGGAGTTCCACTAGGAAAGCCCGTAAGTTAGCCGTTCGGGGGGTTTCTCCTTTTCCCGAGGGGAGTTTGCCCCAAAAACCAGGGGTTTTCCCGGGAAAAAAAAATGGGGGCGCCGGGGAATTGGGAAAGGGGGGTGAACATTCCCCCTTTTTTTTCCCATGTTATTTTGACAAACACTGTTTCATTTCCTGAACTTTACTTTCTTGACATTTACTGGTGATCTTTTGTGAATTTTTGGCATTAATCTGGTATTATTTGTGGGGCAGTCTTAATTTGGGGGGCTGGGCCCCCAAGGGTTATAGGCCACAATTTTACCCAAAAAAACCTATTAAAAAAAATTTTATGAGGTTTGGGGGGGGCCCCGTTACCCGATTTTATTACTCCCAGGGAAAATTTAAATGGGGTATAGCAATGCAATAATTTCCCCTTTCGGGAAACCATACAAAACTAAAACACGCCATGTTTAAAATTCAAGAAGGTTTTATTTAATGAAAAATCAATGAAATTTTCCCCCAGTTAAAATTATGCATAAAACACAGAAAGGTGATCAAAGGGGTTTTACAGGGCGTATAGCCTCAATAATACAAAAGCAAAGTAGATCCTGTCAAGGAAACGATAAAAACTGAAAAACGTTTTTAAAAAAAACAAAAAGTTAGGGGAACCACCCCCACGGAATGGGGTGGCCCATCTTAATATGGAAAAATTTTAAATTTTTACCATTGCAGCAAGGGGTACCCTTACGCGCCTTTATGAAAAAAGGGCATAGGGAAAAGGGGCCCAAGGCGGGCGTTTTTGTAAGCAACTAGCAAAATTTTGCATCAATTTTCATACCACAAAAAAATCTACCAAAAGAAGAAACTTAGACACCCAAACACACAAAAAAAAACAAAAAAGAAGAGAAAAAAAACAAAAAAGGGGGGGGAGGGGGAAGGGGCCCAAAAAGGGGAAAAGGTTTCCCCCCCCCACCACCTGTGCAATTAAGAGGTGTTGAAAGAAAAGTGGGGAGTTTAAAAGAGTAACCAAGGCGACCTGGTTTTACGGGAAGGAAAATTTTTTACTTGTTCAGGAGTAGGGGAAATTTGATTCCCCCATCCCCCCTCACAAAACCCAAACTCCCGAACCCGTCCTCAGGGGGCGGCGGGGTTGTCGACTTCCCCAATTTTGTGGGGGTTTAAAGTTGTGGAGCCCGAAAACGGTGGGTTCAGAAAAAGACTTTTTAAAATTTTTCCGGGGAGCAATGGGAATCATGAAGAGCAGCAGGGGCCTCCGGGGAAGGGGTTTGGGAATTCCCAAGGGCCGCAGTAACCCTCCTTTAATGGGCCTCCAGGACATAATCCCCAAAAAACTTTTGTTTCGCAGAGCATTTCCCCACCATATATGGGGCATTGTCCCCCTTTTCCTTTCCCATCTCCAGGGACAGGTCCCAAGGGGGGAGGGAAAAAATCCTATGCAAGACTCGGGAAACCCTTTTACCCCTGGGGGAAAAAATTTTTTTAAACCGGGCTCTGATTTTTTTTGGACGTACCCAAAAGCCCTGTGGTTCATCTTTAAAAAATCGCTTTCCCCTTGGACTGAGGTAAAAAGGGAAAAGGGCCCCAAATTTCCCCCTCCCCCCTTTAGGAGAAAAAAAGGAGGGGGGGAAATATCGGCTTGGCAGTAATTTATACAGAAATTTAAAAAGGGGAAAGCCCCCAAATTTCCCCGGGACGGGCACCACCCCCTGGGTCAAAAAATCGTGAGGGGCCCTTTTCAAGGGGCCTCTGGGGCTTAGATCTTAAAGAAAGAAGTGGGGGGTCCTTGAGCCCAAGTTGGGAAAAGAGGCAAAAATGCAGGGTTTTGGGGCCCTCCCAAAGATTTTCCCAAGCGGGCGTAACTTCCCCTTTAGAAAACTACCTGGTGGGAAAACGCCAAAGGGGGGTTTTTTTGTTCCCCCAAACCCAAAAATACATTTGGCGAATACCCGGGGGAAGTCAGGGTTTGGGCTCGTAATAGGGACGGGAAAAAGGGCCCCTCCCCGATCTAAAAAGGGGAATTGGAGGTCAAGGGGGAGGGGTTTGAGGACGGAAACCCCCTGGTTGCCCCCAAAACCCGGAAAGGGGGAGGGGCCATTGCCATTTACCCCAGCAGGAGTCCAGGTCCAGGGGAGAACCGCCACCGCGGGGGGGAACTAAGATCCTCGCTAAAAATGAACCAAAGCTTCCTATTCTTCGTTGCGGGCCCGCGCCCAAAAAAAACCCCTTTAATGGCCGAGGCTAGATAATAGAGCCTTTAAAAAGGGCAGTTCCGTGAACCCCCGGCCTTAGACCCCGTCAGCGTGTCGTTTTGCTATGCGTGGTTTTACGCCGCGGACCACACCAAAAAAATTTTTAAAAAACATCTCCGAAAGAGTGGGTTTCCAAAAAAAATGCCGGGGGGGAAAAGTTAAAGGGGGGGGGTTTGGGAAAGAGATTTGGAACTTGGGGAAAAAAATAGACAATTTTTAATAGGTTTTATTCTGCCGAAACCCGGGTAAAATTTCCCTTGGGTTTTTTCCAAACTTTTCCAGATTTCCCCTTTTTGGTTTTCCCCAACAGGGGGGAGAAAGTTAGTTGAATTTGAGCCTCGGGCAAGTCTTCAGAGATATGCAAACCCCGATAAAGAAATAAGCCCCCGGGCCCCCTGAAGGGAAAGTTGGACTGTAGAAAGCCTTTGGGCTTGGGGGAGGGAATTCCGGGGGCCCCCCCAAGGGAATTTCAGAATTTTGGAAGATGTTTTTTTTTTGGGAAGGTTTTACCCCCCGTTTTCCCAAAAGTTTTTTTTTTACGGCCCTCAGGGCTGGGGGGGAAATGTGAAAGGGGTTAGTGAGTTTGGAACCAAAAGGTTCATTTGGGGAAACCCGGCGGCCCCTTTTTATTCCCGGGCCCAAAGGGTGATTTCCCCCTTTTTTTCCGGGTTTTGATTCTGATGGCCGGGCCCTCAACAAAATTCCTTTTACCAAAGGCGTATAATTAAAGGGACAAAGGACAACCCTGGGGTAGTCCCAAATTTGAAATTTAAAAAAAGGGAAACAAGGGGCCCGGGTTTTTTTTTTTTTTTCCTTTTTTCCTTTAGACGAGCAGGGGGGGCAAGCGATACGGCAGCAAATTTTAGCCAAAAAAATTTGGGCCAAGACCCAGGTGGGGTGAGGGTTGGGGCGGAAGGCCACGGGAAAAAAAGATTTGAAACCCCCTTTTGCATCCCAGCGACAATAACCCCTCAGCGGGGTCTTGTGGGAAACGAGCATGGTGGGAAAAAATCTAAAGTTTTAAGCGGGTTTTCGCGCGCCCTCCCCGCCGCCGGACAAAGCCCACCCGGTCTGGGGGGATTATCGAGTTTAGGATTGGGTTAAATCCCGTTGGTAAAATCATGGGTAAGTTTTTCAGGTCTACAATTTAAACAGGGAGATTTTTACCGGGGAACTGCCCCCAGCATTGGGGGGGGTCCTTCAGGCTTGGGAATAATCGCAAAATGTGCCCGGGGGAGTTTTGGGGAGGGAAGTGATTTTCAGCTGAGAGGGGGGTTGAAGGCGTCCCAAAAGGGACCCCCCTTGGTTTTAAAAACCCCAAAGGGTTTTTAAAAATTGTCCCCCGAAGGGCACCCCGGCCCCGGGCCTTTTTTCCAAACCTGGAAGTTCCCCTTTAAAGGGCCGACGCAACTCCGTCAGAGTGAAAAGGGTTTCCCCCAGTTTCCTCTACGACGAAAGGGCCCGGGGTCCCCTAGAGGATAAGGGGGGATGGGTGAGGGGAAAAAACTCCCCCCGGTGGGTGGGGTTGGGAGGGCGGGTGGGAAGGTTATAAAATTTGGAATTTGAATTCGAATGGAAAGTTTGAGCCAAAGTCCTCAGTGCCGGGGTTAACCCAGCATTTTTTTGGGGGTGGGGGTTTTTTAAAAAGGGATTGGACTGGGCCATCCGGGAGCGGGGCTGCCCCCAGCCAACATCCCCCACATTTGTTGCCGGGAAATTTATTTAAAAAAAACTGCGGCATCTTTGGGGTGAAACAGCCCCCAAGAATTCTTCCCGGGAAAGGGGGGTCCCTACCTTTCCCGGGTGGGGCCCAATTTTAAGCAAATTCTGGAGGACTGTAGGGGAAAAGGGCCCTTTTGTTTCACAGCCTCTAGAGTAGAGACCTTAGGAAAAGGGCTTTTGTGAGGGCCGCCCCTCGGGCCCTTTTTTAAACCCGGAGCCAAGGGTTTTAAAGGAGTGGCCCCCCCAAGCACGCACTTAAGGGCCTCCCATTGGGGTTTGGGTTCCCAGTTGGTGGGGTTTAAGGGGTGTGGGAAAAAAGACAGAAAAAATGGGAGACCTGGCTCTTTAAAAAATCAGCGAAACATAAGGGTCTAGAAGGAGAGGGCTCATTTTGCTTTTCCAATTTCCCGGGCCTTCACCCCCCGTGGCAGGGAGTTTGCAGAAGTACAGAACACCGGGGCATGGTCGACCACAGAATATTCCCCCAAATTTAGGCAGAGGGCCGTCCCCAAAGGGAGGGCCGGGAAAGTTGAAAAAAATTATATAGTCTAAAAGACATAAGAGCCCTGGGGAGGAGAGAAAGGAGTAGGGCCCTATCAGTGGGGTGCGGGATCCTCCAGACGTCGCGGGAGCCCGGAGAAGTGAGAGGGTCTTTTCAAACCCTTTTTAATGACCGGGTTTTGCTAAAGTGTCTTCCCGAGGAGGTTTTCAACGTGGGTTCCCGGTAACATTTAAAATCCCCCCTGAATATTTACTGTTCCCGAAACCCAAAGGGGGGGGGAAATGTTTGGTAAACGTCTTTAAGGAAAAAACCTGCCCGGCCCCCATTCGGAGAAAACGCATTTTGAAGTAAAAAGTGGCCATTGATGGAAAGAGTCAAGATGAGGGAAAAGGGCCTCTGGGTCAACGTCAGCTGCGACCTGATGGGTAAAGGGGCCAATGGGAACGTTGGCAACCCCCCCCTGGACGGGATCGTGAAAAATTAGCAAAGTGCCCCCCCCCCCCCCCCCGAAGTATAGTATTTACTCTTGTGTTAGGGGCATGCCCCACCTTAAAATGGGTCCCTGGGGCATAAATTTGGGGGACCCTGGCGCCCATGGAAAAAAGGTTGAAGAAAACCGCGCCCCGTTTCTCCCGGGGTGTTCAGACCCCTTTGGTTAAAGGAGGCAATGCGGCGGAAACCTCTTGACAGGAGTTTAAATGGGAAAATTTCAGTCCCCCACCGGGCCGGGAACAGGCTTTCTACCCCTTCCCGGGCCCCTGCTGCAGAGAAGGAAAAGGGGAAAAAAAAGAAGGGGGGGGGAGGAAAAAGGGGAAGAAGAGAAAGGGAAAAAAAAAAAAAAACAAAAAAAAAACACACACAAAAGGGAAAAAAAGGGGGGGGCACACCACACACACTCGAAAAAAAAACACGAGACAAAAAACCCAAAAAACAGGCACTCCCAAAACCTCCCCGGGTTAAACTAAAACAAAAAAAGTAAAAGGAGATGTGAATCCTGGGTTAAGTTAAGTGAACTCAAAGCAGGAGTTCCGGCCCAAAAGGGGGAATTTTGGGAGAGGGTCAGGAACATCGAGAAGACTCCTGGGAGCCCATTACTATTGGGGAGCCCGAACAAAACTAATTTGGGTAACCAGGGGGGGGAAATTTAGCCCCCAAAATTTAAAGGGGAAACCTATGAAAACACCTAAGGAAATTTAGACAGGACTGTGGCACCTTAACCCGCGGGAGGGGTTAGTGACGCCCACCAGTACGTGGCAGGAGGGACCACCTCTCCCGCTAACGGGTGCCCTCTATAACAGCAAGTGGGGCTCCCCTAGGGAGAGTCTCTGGGTCGTTTTCCTAGGCGGGTTCCGGGGGGGGAGAGCGAAAGCTGGGGGCCCCCAGTTAAGTGAGGCCCCCCAGAAAAATTTGGGCGCAGGTCCCCCTTTCCCCCACCTGCGAAGGGTGCGGTGGAAAGGGGGGGCAGAGAAAAAGATGCCCGTCGTTTTTTCTGTGGGGTGGTCCAAAGGGTAGGGAGGGGAAAGGGCGGCCAATCCGGGGGAAAATGTTTCGATTTGAAGGGCCTGTTAAACCCAATGGAATGTTCTTCGCCCCAACCCGGGCGTTAAAGTTTTTTTAGGTAAACCCGGGCATGCCCGCGCAAAAGGGGGATCCCCCGGGGAAAAGGGAATATTTTTTCCCCTTCAATCATCCAAGAGTGGTTCAGAGCGGCTTCTGGGCTAGGTGAGGGGGGGATAAGGGCCTTAAAAATCCCCAATAGGGGCCCCGATTTGGGGCAGTGGGCTTAAAGGCGCCCAGCTTGGGAAAATGAGTCTTCCTTCATGGCAAAAAAGTTTGGGCCCGACTTTAACAAACTCGGGGCCTTTGGTTTTGCAGGGTTAGGAGGTCCTTTAGCGCTCTGTGGGCCCCGTTTCCCGGGTTTAATTTGAGCCGAGGTGGGCCCCTAGAAGGTCGTTAAAGTAAACCCTGGCCATGGAAAAGATCAGTATTTGGGACCGGGTTCGGGGGGGGCCTCTGATGGGGGTAGGTTATTGGCCTGTACGTTTTCAATGTCCTCTAAATGCTGTTGGGAGGGGGAAAATTTGAGCCCCAGGGGGTGCGCCACCCCATCAGTGACCCTTACCAGTTAGCAGGGGGTCGGGGGTTTAGCCTGATCTAAATCGTCCCTTTTGTATGCAAGGAGGATAGGTCAGCTCGAGGGGGGGCAAATTCCCCCCACCATTGGGGTAGACAAAGGGTGGGGATGTCGGCTTTCGAGGGGAGCGACTGCATTAGTTGTTTTTAGGTTTTCTAATTTTCCCCTGGCCTTTTTCCTCCCAAAGAAAAACCCGGGGGGTTTTTTGAAAAGAAAAAGAGTAAAGAAAATGGGCCCGGGGGTAAAGGGACTGGCGTCCCAAAAAAACGCGGGCCCTACCCCTTAGGGCTATCAGTCGGGGAAAATATGGTAAAAGGCCCCCCCGGAGTAGGCAGAGGGTTGGGCCCCCCGTGTGATCCAGAGAGTGTCCAGGCGCCCGTGGGCCAGTGGCAGGGGCAGCCCCTGGCGGGGCCGCCATTTAGGTTGGGGGGGGAAAGTCCCAAAGAAAATCCCGGGGGACCAGTTTGGGGGATCCCCCTGCAGGCGGTTGTGGGGCCCCTTGCAATGGGACATTAGGGGGGAGCCCCTCAATCCCCTGAGGGGCAAGGGCTCCCCCCCCAATATTTCCCCGCCCCCGTGGTTGGAAAAGGTGCTTTTTTGGGTTCCCATCCCTGTGGGGGAGGGGGGCCCATAAGCTGTGGGGCCCCGGGGAGCAGGAAAAGCCCCCTCCCAAATTTAGGTTGGCCCAAACCGTGCCCCCGGGAAAAATGTAAAGGGAAAAGGGGCCCCTGGGCAGGGCTATAAAAAACCGGAGCCCCCGTCCCCTAATGCCGTGTGGGCCCCTTCTGGTTTTAGTAGGGGGAGAGCAGGAGCCAGTTCCCAAACCCGCAGGAAGAGCTCCCGTTGTTGGGCGGCCGGCAGGAAAAAGGGGGGTTCCCCGGGGGTTGGGGGCCCCGCTCCCCGCTGCAGCGGGCCCGGGGACTTACCACCCGGTTTGGGGGAAAAGAAAAGCGTGTTTTCCCCCACGGGTCCCAGGGGCGGAGGAGCGGAAACGGGGCGACCCGGAGTCTCCAAACTGTGACTGCCGGTACAGCGCCGGTGTTGCCCGGGGGGTCCCTGGAAACCCCCGGGGAGGGGGGGGGGGATGCCCGCGCTCCCTTGCTTTTCAAGTCCCCGGGGTCCGGGGGGGGCTTTGGGTAGAGATGCCCCCGGCGTCGGGCCCTCTTGCAGTTTCCGCCGGGGCCCCAGGGCCGGGGTGGGTACCGCTGGCCCTTTTCTGGCGGGAAAAAATGCTTTCAATGTCCCCCCCTGTGTGGGCCAGAGCCCGGGGGGGCCCTTTAGGTTTGTCTTCTGCCCGGGCTTCCCCCTTTTTTTATAGATAAAATGGGCCCGGAAAAACTGGAAGGGCTTTTGAAAGGGGCTTGCAAAAATACGTTTCACCGGCCCCTTTTAAGCCACGCCCCCAAAAAAAGCCATGTTAAAAAAAACATTGACATCCCCTAAAAAACGCATGTTTTGAAGTGTGCCTCGCGTGAGGGGCAGCCCGCCCATTTGAAACTAACCAAAACCACATTCTAACTCAAATCCCATCTGATGAATACAGGGCTAACCACTGAAATATTGCTCTTATTATCCAAGGGCAGAGAACACTGTTGTCTAAGTTACTCCTCATATCAGTTCTAGGGACTATTCTTAAAACTTTGTTATAGAATGTACTGCTGTGAAGCAACATTATATTTTTTCTAAGGTCTCTGATTCCAATGAAATGAACAAGAGCCCTACAAGGAGTTATCATGCCAACAACATAGGCTTATGTGGTTATTTGTACAGTAATTCACACGGCTATGGGCATAGGAGGGGGATGGGGTGAGCTGCAACTGTTTTTATACACGTGTAGGACCAAAAACATCTCTCTGTAGTCAACAAAATGGCTGCCATACAGGAAGAAGGTAAGCCATATGAGGGCATTCATTTTGTGTCTCCTAGAAATTCATTACCAGTCTGTCATCTAGGTGTTACCGATTGCCCAGTGTGACATTGTCCAATTAGTGCTGACAGAGTCAGTATGTGCAAGGACAACCCCCCCCCCCCCCCATTAAAACTGGAATGGTAACACCCAACTGACACATTCAGTAATATATTTCAAGGAGGAATAACAGAGATATAACAAATGGCAGGAATCCTGCTGCAATTTTTTGTTATCCTGCTTACTAGAACAGATGAGGCTGTTGCTATGCAACTATCTTAAACACATCTCTGGACTATTAGGCCCCGTTCACACGGCTTATTTGCCGACAGATTGGCGCCGTATTCCGCGCCGCATTTGCGCTTCAATACGGCGCCAATCCGTCGGAGTCATTACGGTAATCCACTGCTCTCATAGAGAACAGTGGATTCCGTCGCTCCTCCCCGCTCGGCAAATCCGCCCGGGGGGAGAAAGTGACATGCACATTATTTACGGCGCGGACGCGCCGTAAACAATGCATTGTCTATGGGGCCGGGAGCGGCGCCCCCGCCGCGCTCCGGCCCCGCCCCCGTCCCGTCCCTTATTCACGGCGGATTTGTGCGCTCAATACGGCGCACAAATCCGTCGGGAATAAGCCTTAGCTGACCAGGCTGCACATGTTAGCCTGAATATTTGGGAATGGTTAATTGCAAGTCCTCTATAAAGCTGAGTTTCATGGGTCGGCTGGTTCTGTGTATACTGTTACCTGAGAGGTTGTGTCTTGTGAGCTTCTTGCTTTCTGTTTCTAGTATTCAGTCCTGTTTTGGTTAGTTATCTATTCCCAGTTAGAGCTCTGTTTTGTCTTTAGTTCTCTGGTCTTCTGTTCTGCTCCAAGTCAGTCTCACAGTGTGTTTTATTTCTGAGTTTTCTTTGGTTGTTCTGTACTATTTAGGTAGAGTCAGCAGAGCTGAGTGACATTGTGAAGGCTATCATCAGGGGTAGAATAGGGCAAGGGGATCTGCTGTTAGGGCCAGCTCTAGGACCAGGTTTGTGTGTCATTTATCCTTCCATTTCCATCTGTCCCCATGTCATGGTCTGCCTTGCTGTCTGTCATCCACTGGTAAGTCTCTACATTTATTTTTGATACAAGTTTCGTATTACTTACATGTGACTGCTAGTTGACTTCATTTCCGTGTCAACTAGCCTTGTTACAATAAGAGAAGATGCTGCAGAATTCTTATTTCACAGGGAGCATAAGTATAGCAAAAGGAAACAACATCCAGTGGGTCTGAAGAAACAGAAAAAGAACTTTATTCCTCCAGGATTGCAGCGTTTCACCCTTAAAATGGGTCTTTGTCAGGCATGCATGAAAGAGACCTTTTTTAAGGTCAAAACATTACATTTAGGGGCCGTTTACACGGCAAGTGACAAATACTGGTCGGTATTTGCACTGTTTAGCGGCCGTCCCCACGATGAGCGCAGAAAAGCCCTCCCCTTCACATTGAGATACACATCTTATATACACATAAGAAGGTGCATGCTCATTGGCTTGCGGGCGGCCCGCGGGCGGAAAAACTGCCCGGCGTAAAACCTGTGCAGTGGGGACTGCTGCACGGGTTTTCCATAGCGCCCCGTTCTGTTCATTTTTGGCCGGCTTTCAGGAGTTCTGCAAAGCTGCAAACCAACTGGAGGAGTAAAGTTAGTTTAGATATTTTTTCATACCCACTGGATGCTGCTTGCTGTTGCTATTTTTTGTCGTACTACTTCCCTTGGGTTTAGGAACTTGGAGACGTACATCCCAATTTTTTCCTGTTTGATCAGGGCTGCTTGGACCTCTTCCTTATATTGAGACCATAAATTTATCACAGGTCCTCTTTTATTGGCTTCCCATGAAACTGATATGTATTTGTATATGTTGGAGTGGTAGGAAAATTAGACTCCTTCCTCTATCCCCCAGGCATAGGATTAGTGGTTACACTCTCTGTACATTGTGCCCAGTCTGTTGGTGATATACAAGCAACAAGAAATAAACTATTTATATAAGTATTAGTTTCACTCATACAAGACACACACATTTACCTGCAGTTTAGCTCATTACATAGGGAACTTCCTGCAGTCTGTGTTTTCCTTTGGAGGTGGAGGAGCCCAGATAAGAGCAGATAAGGGTAAACAGAGGATGACTTTTCCCACCACAGGGTTTTGTTTTAGTTTAGGATGCCTCCAGGAGAGATAGGAACTGTGGTCAGGAATTCCCAGTACAAACTGAAATAACACAGACATCAAAGCCTCTGAACATTGAATGACCTTTCAGTCTTCTCTCCATGTTTGACTCTTGGGTTACCTAATTAATTAAGTTAAGTAAGATATAAACCATTATGACTAGATAGTTGATGACTTCTGAGAAACTCTGAATCCAATCAGAGCCATTAAAGAAAGGCACTTAACCAAAATCTCTTTAATTTGGGTGGAGTTGTCCAGGAAATGTAGGTAAGGGTGGTGGTGAGGCATGCAACGGAGGGGCTGGGTGCCATGAGGTGGTGGCAACAAGCCAGTGTACCTTGTCAAGTATTCAGAAACCAGACAACTGCAGCAAGACAGTTCTCTACTCCAGGTGAAGAAAACGCCAGCTACCAATCTAAGGTACTACACAATAAACAAACGTCAATCTAGCTTGCTTACCAATTTGGATGTCTAATACGCAAAAATTGTCCAGGTTCCCCACTTGCACTTCCAGCCATGGCAAACAGCTTGTATATATTTCTGTGTGAGTGGCTTTCTAAGTGTTATTAGGAAAAGTACTAGTAGGTTCCTAAGGATTTGGCCTTCCAATGTACATGTACGTGTGTGCTTTTGAAACATTTGAGGTTACACAGATATATAAAGGATCCGCAAATATGTCTACTCTTACTTGTCATTAAATATTTATAATAACATGTGGCAGGATCTATGTATCCTGAGAATCTCCTATTCATTATAATGGGCGTCGTAACAATGGGGCAATTAATTAGGGTTTTCGGGTTTCAGCCGTGGGGTCAATGTTTGAAACAGAAAAAATAATATAGGTTGTTGCACTATTTTTTCCGTCATTCTCAACAGAACATGTTTCCGAACTGAACCTCCGCCGCAAATGTGAACCAGGCCTTATGTAATGTTGGTGGTGTGGATTTTCTAAACCACTTCAAGCAATGGTAAAAGCCACGTCATGGAGCGGAGTCTAAATAGGTCACGGTATTCACCTGTGGCGGGAGGCTACCAGGTCACTACCCCTGACGCGACTTGTTTGCGGTGGCAGCTAGGCTGTGCGTGGTACAGAATTATAGGCAGTGGCCAAGTTGGGAGCAGGCAGTGATGTCAGGTCAGGCGGCAGGCAACGTGGTCCGAGGAACAGTACAGGAGGACTGGTAAACAGCAAAGACAGGAACACTATGGAGAAGCTTTCTCAAAGGTACAGACACCAAAGATCTAGCAAAGAGGTCGAGTTAAGATAAAGGGTCAACGTCTGGCAATTAACCAGTTACTGGCGTGCTGGCCCTTTAAATCTCAGAGAGCCGGCCCTCGCACAACCTAGGAGGCAGGGAGATGTGTGCCGGCATGCCGTAGGGGAACACACAATGGCAGGAGCGTGGAGTGGTGAGTATGTAGCAGCAGGGAGCCGGGAGACACGATTGCGCCCATGACCCAACATATGGACCACGGCGCGACTCATAACACCTTATTTGTTGATTCACAAATAACCTTTTAAATACAGTTAATGTGATAGCCTATGTGAAGTGATAAAAATAAAGTGTCACTGTTCTATTTAGATGGAGGACGATCATCACCTTTTTTATGGTAGAAATTTCAGGCGACATGTATGAACGGGGCTGCGCCAGATGTCTGGAGTCTTTTCAGCCCGATATCAGGCACAGACCCGTTCGCTACATTTTTAAATGACCCACACGCCATTATCAGGTGCATTACATAGTGCCCACGGCAAGTTGTAATGTGCCTGATTTTGTGGAGTGTGCGGGAGGTGGGGCTATAGATTTATAGCTTCGCTATGGCATTTCTAGGCACATTACTGCTGGAACAGGTATACAGATTTCAAAGTGGCTTACCTGATCCAGAAATGTCGTACTAGTGCTGGAATGTGCCTGCTTAATGACCCACTGTAGAGCGGGTTCATAAATCAGGTGCATTCTAGACTAATATTATGTGCATGAAATTTGGTGTTTAAACGCCAAATTTCATACCTGTTGCTCTCCAAGTTATAAATTTTATCTTTCTATTACAGCTTTTTTTCAAACTAGCACCTGTTTCCTTTTTACACAAGATTTTACTCCACAGAAACAGTGTCCACAATATACTTTCTGAAATGTATTATGACCGACATGGACATTCAGCAATCAGCCAATGGTGCAAATTATTTCTAATTTCTAATTGGAGTTGCATATCTAGAAGTGACCACAAACTAATGCTGAAGACGTAGCGGTTCCTTGACATATTTATGCTCCTGTGGACTCAGTAAGTCATGTCTGTATCAATGGGCAGTACATATCTAGCCAGGCTTTTGATAAGTACTCAGCAAATAAGCCCATGTCAGGTAGCAAAGATGCAGATTAGCCTCACTGTAATGAGACTAATCTACAGTATCTTACAAAAGGGAGTACACCCCTTTCAAAAGGTTTTAAAAGGAATATTTGGAACACATTAGGGAGGTAGTCGAAGCTTGTAGCCAGGGCAGTTCCTAGGCTAAATTTCACTCAGTGCGGGTGGAACCCCCCCCCCCCGGGCCCACAGTGCTCACATAAACCAAAAGCCAAAATATAAAAAAAGTTTTACCAAATCTGCTCGTATAAAACTATAAATCATAGTCCTACAATTCCCAAAAAAACACCCTACACCAACCAAACCCCAAACCCACATATCACCAAACACAGTGACCGAATAAAAAACCACCCCATGACCACATACACCAACATAGTGACCAAAATAATACAAACGCCCTTTATGAGTTAAAAACCTTTTAACACAACCAATATTACCGGCATTCATGACCATAAAAATCAGTGTCGACGGGGGGGTCGGGGCCCACAGGGGAATTGATCCGGGGCCCACCATACGTACATGAAAATATTACCGGCCCCCCGGACTAAATGCGCCCCATTTTACCACTAAAAACATGTGAAAAACAACGTATTTTTAGTACAATAGCAATGGTCACACATTTGTCAGTCAACATATATACACACATGGCTAAGTACCCCCCCTACCCCCCCAAAATCCTATCCCCTCCACCCACTACAATATCCCCCCTCCACCACATACAATCCCCCCCTCCACCCACTAAATATCCCCCCCCCAACCACATAAAAAATATCCCCCCCCACTTTCCCTTGATCACGCACCTCGCCCCCCCTTCTAAAATAAACACCAGCAAGAAAGTAAAAGTGTAATTCCTATCACGGGGTCAGGCGTTCCCTCACCTTACAATCAGGGACACATTACGCCCCTTTGGCCCCCCCCCCTAAAAACCCGGGCCCCGATATAACCTACAAAACCCCGGCCAAATAAGAGACCCAGAAAAAAAAGTTCCAAAGACACCATCTTTTAAAAAAAAGGGTATAAAACCAGACAAAACACCACCATATAAAAAAAAAGGACCACAAGAGGTCGACACCATCGGGTTTAAAAACCTTCAACACCGCCATATATAGACCACATGGGGTCAAACCACTCAGGTATAACCAAAACCCCCGCCATAAAGCCCACATGAGGTCAGGCACCAGTCAGGTATAACCTAAACACGCCTATAAAAAAATAGGGGTCGGCACCAGCCAAGTATAACCTACAACACCTCCATAAGAACCACATAGGGTCAGACACCAGCTCGGGTCACATCACATTACAATATAAAAAAAAAAACCCCTAAATGAGGGACTCACCGGAGACGTTTTGAGGGGGAGGTTCTCTTCTCTTGAGTCGTTTTTTCCCCTTTCCCCTTCTGATCCGTTCCCCACCCCATGATGACTTTCCCGCAAACAACTCATCCGCAGAAATTACACACAAATATCTTAGAATCTTAATTTTCCAGAATCTCTTACTTTTCCCCACCCTTACAAACTCCCAGGAGTGGGAGAGGGGTACACCTAGTATCCTAAGGGGTTGGAGGGGGGGGAAGGCCCCGGGAACTAGATGGGCCCTTTTTTGGTATATGCCCTCGCGGATAATTTGGGTAGGCCGCCCCAGAGCCTGGTGAAAACCCCTAGCCACGGGGTGATCCCCTAGCCACAGGTAAATAGCCCCCATGTAATAACAGGCCCGTTAGGAAAGTAGATGGGGTACAGTTGGGTAGGCGTAGGTAGGTGGTTTCCCCCAGTTAGGTAAGCGTAAAGGGAGTTAGGGGGCCCCTTTATATTGGGTGCAAGCAGTTAGGGGCCCCCTTTGGTAGTAACAGGCACTTAGGGGTCCTTAGGTTATACAGGCTTTTGGGTTCCTTGAAGTAATACAGCAGTTAGGGCCCCTTTAGGTAGTATATAGGCACTTGGCCTCCTTAGGTAGTATCAGGCAGTTAGGGTTCCTTTAGGTCATACAGCAGTTTGGGGGCCCTTTAGGGATGTACAGTTTGGGGCTCCTTTTTGGTAGTAAAAGCAGGGGGGCTCCTTTAGGTGTATACAGGAGTTAGGGCCTCCTTTTGGTAGTAAAACAGGTATTAGGGGCCTCCTTTAGGAGTGTCAGGAAGTCAGGACCCCCCCTTTAGCTACTGTTAGGTAGTCAGGGCCCCCGGTAGGTAGCCCGGGCCCCCCCGGGAGGTAGCCCGGCCCCCCCTGGTAGCCAGGGGCCCCCCCGTAGGGGAGTCAGGGCCCTCCCATGTAGGGAGCAAGGGCCCCCCCTTTTGCGGCCCCCCTAGAAGTCAGGGGCCCCCTGTAGGTAGCCAGAACCCCGTTTTAGTCAGGGCCCCCTGAGGTAACAGGGGCCCCCTTTGTAGTCAGGCCTCCCTATCGGGAGCCAGGGCCCCCATGTAGGTAGCCAGGGCCCCCCCCCTGTGTTAGCCGGACCCCAATAGGGTAGTCAGGGCCCCCCTTGTGCCAGGCCCCCCCATAGTCAACCCCCTTGTAGCCAGCCCGGGGGCCCCCTAGTACAGGGCCCCCCTTTTACCAAAGGCCCCCCCAGAGTCAGGCCCCCCAATACCCCCAGACCCCCTATAGTCAGGCCCCCCTAGTAGCCACCAGACCCCCTAGTAGCAGGGGGCCCCCCCGTAGCCAGCCACCCCCCCCCTTGAGCCCGCCAGGGCCCCCCGAGTAGTCAGGGCCCCCCTTGTAGCCAGCCAGGGCCCCCCTAGTAGCTAGGGCCCCCCTAGTAGTCAGGGCCCCTCTTGTAGCCAGGCTCCTCTAGTAGAAAGCCAGGCCCCCCTAGTAGTGAGGGCCCCCTTGTATCTTCCGGGCCCCCATTGAAAACCAGGCCTCCCCCAGTAGTCAGGCCCCCCTTGTATTCCGGACCCCCTTTTGAGCCAGGACCCCCTTGTATTCCAGGACCCCCCCCTTTTTTTAGCCAGGCCCCCCCCCATATCAGGGGCCCCCCCTTGTAGCCAGGACCCCTTTTGTAGCCGGGCCCCCCCCTAAGTGGGGCCCCCCTTTTACCAGGACCCCCCTAACCAGGGCCCCCCTTAGCCAGGGCCCCCTAGGAAGCCCCAGGACCCCCTTTGTACCCGGCCCCCCTTTGTAGCCAGCCCCCCTTGTACCCCGGCCCCCCCCTTTTTTACCAGGCCCCCACTTGTAGCCCCGGGGCCCCTTTTTTTTAGCCCGGCCCCCCCCTTGTGCCACCCCCCCCCCCTTTTGCCAGGGCCCCTTTTTGTAGCCAGGTCCCCCCCTTGTAGCCGGGGCCCCCTTTTTGTAGCCCCCCCCCCTTTTTGTAGACAGGGCCCCCTTTTTGCCGGGCCCTTTTTTGGCCCACCTTTTTTTGTAGCCAGGGCCCCCTTGTAAACAGAGCCCCTTGGGTGTTTAAAAAAAAAAATAAAACAACAAACGCCCTTACCTGGCCCGCTCCGCTCCGGCCGTCCGAGGTCGCGGTCCGTACTGCCGCCCTCTGGGGCGCGGTGAAGTAGTCACCGCGCCGCCACGTGGTGGGGGCCCGGGTGCCCGGGGTGAAGGCCTAATGCTTCACCCTGCGGGGAGTTAGCAAGACGCAGCCTAGGGGGCGTGTCTCCGCTGACACCGCGCAGCCCCGGGGAGTCGGGGGACTTTTTGCCCCCGGTACCGGGGGGTCTCTGGGCGCTGGGGGACCGGGCCCCCGGGGCGTCTAGGACCGGGATTTTGGAGGGGCCCCGGGGGCGCGGCCCCCCCTCCGGGGCCCACGCGGCCGGGGGGGGGGGGGGCCCACCGGGGGGTTCCCAGGTCCCCGGCGGCCCAGTCCGAGCCTGAAAATACAGTGGTGGTTTCCAGCTGTACACAGGCTCTGCAGGAATATAACCCGTTTCCACTTTTAATGTTTTATCTAGTAAATTCCCAGGAGACTTTTAAAGAGTTGTTCTTTTCTCTTCCCTTTTTTTTTTCCTTTCTGTCCCGGGACGCCATGCAAAAAAATTCCAAACTCATTCACTGAAAAATTTTTACAAAAAAAAACCCATTTTAAATCCTTTTTTTATCACCCATTTTCCAAAATTTCCCTTTTTCGCTATAAAAATTCCCCCTTTCCTAAAAGCACCCCCAAAAGGGTTTGCCATTAAAATGCCCCTTTTTGTAGCCTTTGTATTTCCCCCCCCCCTGTACCCAAAGTGATGCCCCCTTTTTTTTTTAAGCCAGAAGTTTTCCCCCCTTTGAAAGCCAGGTGATGAACCCTGTGGGCCAGGTGAGGGGCCCCGGGTAGCCAGTAGATGTCCTGTAGCCGTGTGTCCCTTGTGGGCCACGTGTTGCCCCTGTAGCCGTAAAAGCCCCTGTACCCAAGGTCCCCTTTTAACGGCCCATTTGATTTTCCCTTGTAGGCTTTTTGTTTGGCCCCTCTGTGGGAAGTAGTTTCCCCTGTCCCCCTTTGACCCCCATCTTATACCCAAAGTGCTTTTCCCCTCTTTTTCCCAAATTGATCCCCCCCCTTGTAGCCATTTAGATCCCCCCTGAAACCAGAAAGATGCCCCTGTAGCCAGTGTTTCCCCCCTTGTACCCAATAAAATTTTTCCCCTGTAGCCCGTGACCCCCCCTTTGTAGCCGTGATGCCCCCTGTAGCCAGGGGATCCCCCCCCTGTAGCCTTTGTGCCCCCTGCACCCGCTTTTTTTGGCCCCCTTTGCGTGATGCCCCCCCTTATAGCCAGCGATCCCCCCTTTGGGTAGCCAGTGTCCCCCCCCTTGAAACCCAAGTTGTTGCCCCCCATTGTGCCAGTGAGGTCCCCTTTGGTACCCTTTGATGCCCCTTTAGCCAGTGATCCCCCTCTTTAGCCAGTGAGGGCCCCTTTTTAGCCAGTGATGCCCCCCCCTTTGTGCCTTGATGCCCCCT
This sequence comes from Phyllomedusa bahiana, assembly GCA_025379985.1. NCBI lineage: Eukaryota > Metazoa > Chordata > Amphibia > Anura > Hylidae > Phyllomedusa > Phyllomedusa bahiana. The sequence continues at coordinate 12,436 of JAODAL010015324.1, read as the reverse complement.
GTACCCAATGATCCCCCCCTTAGCCAGTGTTTGCCCCTTTAGCCAGTGATCCCCCCCTTTAAAGCCGTGATGCCCCCCTTTAGCCGTGATCCCCCCACTTAGCCCAAAGTGATCCCCCCTCTGTAGCCGTGATGCCCCCTTATAGCCGTGATGCCCCCCTTGTAGCCAAGATGCCCCCTTGTACCCAAGTGTTTGCCCCCCCCTTATACCCAGGTGTTCCCCCTTTTAATAGAAAATTTGGATGCCCCCCCTTGTAGCCAGTGGCCCCTTGTACCCCGGTGATGCCCCCATTTAGCCAGTGATCCCCCTTTATACCCCAAGATCCCCCCCCCCATTGTGCCAGTGATGCCCCCCTTTTGGGCCAGTTATGCCCCCCTTGTAGCCTTTGTTTGCCCCATTGTAGCCAGTGATCCCCCCATTGTAGCCAGTGTTCCCCCCAATTGTAGCCAGTGATGCCCCCCTGTAAATTAATTATAAAATAAAAAAAAAATTACTTCCAGCCCTCGGCCCCGCGGCCCAAGCCCCGGGGATGCTACTAAAGGGGTTTGAAAGGGCATGACGTCATCAGGGCTGTTCCCAACCTCACGAGTTTCCCAGGGGTCCCCCCCCCCCCTTTTTCCCCCCGGGGCAGGCTCCCCACCCGAGGAGATCGAGCTCCCCCGGGGGATGGTAAAAGCTTTTGCCCCCCCTGCAAGGGTGTTTAAAGGGGGGAGGAGTCGGGTTTGGGAACGACCCTCCCGCCCCCTCCCCTGTACTGGCAGTGCGGGTCTGCAGGTTTTTATAAAAACCCAGCCCCCGCAGAGTCAGGGGCCCCTCCCCCGGGCAGGCGGCCGGCGGCGCCCCCTCGGGGTGGGGGCGGGGGCCTTGGGGGGCCCCGTGTGGTTCGCACCCCCTGCCCCCCCCACAAAGGAAAAAGGCCATGCTTTTTACCCCAGAAAGAGTTGTTTTTGCAAAGGGAATTGAAAAAATAAAACGGGTTTAAAAAAAAGGGATTTTTTTAAACTAATACAGTATCTCACAAAAGTGAGTACACTCCTCACATTTTTGTGAATATTGTATTGTACCTTTTCATGGAACAACACAGAACATATGACACTTTGATACAATGTAAAGTAGTTAATGTGCAGTCAAATAACTCAACACACAGCCATCAATGGCTAAAGTGCTGGCAACAAAAGTGAGTACACCCCAAGTGAAAATGGACAAATTACACCCCAATTGTCAATATTTTGTGTGGCCACTAGTTTTTTCCAGCACTGCCTTAACTCTCTTTGGCATAGAGGTGACTAGAGCTTCATAGGTTGTCATTGGAATCTTCTTCCACTCCTTCATAACGACGTCACAGAGCTGGTGGATGTTAGATACTTTGCACTCCTCCAACTTGCGCTCATCCGTATGCTCAATAGAGTTTAGGTCTGAAAACATGTTTGGCCCATTCAGCATCTTCCCCCTTGTTTTCTTTAGTGACAGTGATTGTCTTGGAGGTGTGTTTGAGTTATTATCATGTAGGAATACTTCTTTATGGCGCAGTTTCCGAAGGGAGGCAATAATTCTCTGCTTCAGTATGTCATAGTGCATGTTGCCATTCATGGTTCCCTTAATTAGCTGTAGTTCCCCACAGCCAGTCACAAACCATGACATTCCCTCCACTGTGCTTGACTGTAGGAAAGAAAACTTTGCCCTTTGAAACTCCTCCCCTGTTTCCCAGAAACCACGTTTGGGACACCATCTGAAGGAAAAAAGGGTTTATCCTTGGTCTCTTTTCAAACCACGGGGCCCTTTGATTCCAGAAAACCCTCCCCTTTTGTTTGTTTTGTTTTTCAGTAGTGCTGAGCGTTTTTCGTTTGGCCCACCACCATGGGGCGAGGGGCGATAGTGGGCCCTTTCATCGAAAAGATAGCGATGGTGATAGAAAATTATAAATTGGGAATGCCCATTAAAGTCTATGGGGGGAGCAAAACACCTTCATTTTTTACCCCAAAAACCCGGGTTTGGAAAAAGCGGGAAAATTAAACATCCAAAAACGTAAAAATGGAAAAGGGCTACATCTTAGGCAACAAAATTTAGGTTATAAATAGCCACGAAAAAAAATCAAAAAACCAAATTCCCACTTTTTCCTGTCTTCCCAACAGCATGGGGCCTTTAAAACCTGCATGACCCCAAAAAAAAAAAAGTGCCAAAAGGGCCCAGTATAATTTGAACCATCATTTTACTTAAAACGGGGACTTTAAATATCCCTGCCCTGGAACGCAGCAGGGCCCCCAAACCTGCATGAACCCATTTTTAAAAAGTCCCCAGAAAAAGGATTCTTTCAACCAAAATTTTAGTTTCATGGACTTTATACTGTCCCTGCCCTGGCTACCCTTTTGCCCCCCGTATGGGTGGCCAATTGAGTTTTTCCTTGGAAATCCTGGGGGTTAAGGGCTCCTGTTCCACCCGGTCCCCTTTTTCTTGGCTTTCTTTTTCCCCATTTTACTAAAACTTTGTGGGGGGGGAAATTGTCTCTTTTCTTTGTTCTTTTTCCGTGCTCCTTTAACCCTTGTCCTCTGTTTAAACCCTACATTGGTAAGTTTTCCTGTACCCCCCTTGTAAAATTTCAGAGGAATTTTTTCCCAGCTATTTTGACATGAAATTTTTTTTAGTATTTTAAAATTCTAAAAAAAACTTTTTTTTAAAATAGGATGGAACCCCACCATTCTTTGTTTCCCCTTTTTTTAAATTTGTATTTAAAGGGGTTTGGGTCTTTATCGGGATTGATTGCTAGGGTTAAAGATCTTCCCAAAAAAAAAGTCATTTTGAAAATATGTGCCCATTAACAGTCCCCTTACCTTTTCCTGTTTTGACAGCACCACCCACCCTTGACCCACTTTTTTCAATTTTTGAAGAACAAATTCTTTTAAAAAACAACTTTTTTTTTATTTTTGGACCTGTATTTATAGCTGAAAGTACAGAAAAATTCCCCCCAAAAAAATCCAAAGCATGCCCCCTTTGACCCCTTTTTGGGGAAACAATTGTGAAGAAAAAAAGTCTGTTAGAAAAAAACCTTTTTTATATTTTGGGCCTGTTTTTATTCCCTGCATTTCAAGCGGGCTTGCCCCAAAAAATTAAAAAAATGACTTCTCACCCCAATTTTTTTTAAAAAATTGTGAGGGAGAAATCCCATTAGAACCACATTTCTTTTCCAAAAGGGACCATGATTTTTGCTGTATTTTCACAGCACATGCCCCAAAAACAAATTTAAATATGACTTCTCAGCCACTATTAAAAAAATTTTTTGGAAAGGGGGAAAGCCATTTTAAAACCCCCATTTCTTTTTCCCAAAGGCCCATGATTATTGCTGTATCTCACAGCAAATGCCCCCAAAAAAATTTTTTAAAAATGACTTCTCAGCCCCCTTTTAAAAAAATTGTGGGGAAAAATCCCAAATTTTAAAAAGCCAAATTTTCTTTTAAAAAGGGGCCCAATAATTATAGCTGTATCTCACAGAAACATGACCTCAAAAACCTTTGGGCCCAATGTGAAAATTTTAAAGTTAAAGGAGAAAAATGGAATAGGGGTTTTGGGTCTGAAACCTTGCTGTTTTTTACAGTCCCTCACAGAAAAACCAGCAAAATGAATTGTTGGGAAAAAGGGGAATTTTAAAAATTTTTATTTAAAAAATTTGATCTTTTTAAAAAAAAAACTTTTTTAAAAGAGGCCCTTTTCTGTTTAAAAGGGGAATGGAAGTAGACCGGAACCCAAATCGGTGACCTCGGCCCAAATTTGGGGCCCCAAACTTTATCAGAGATCCATGCCTGATTTTATCTTGATGAAAGTTTAAAAGATCCACATTATCTGTGGAAAGCCGAATTTGGGTTTGTCTGTAATGATTCCCCAAACTGTGGGTTTAAGGGGCGCTCAGGGCCTGCTGGGCAGGAAAACCTCTATGGCGTGGGAAAAAGGGGCTCGGGCCTTTTTGTCCCCTTTTGGGGTAAACCCAGAAGTTATTGGGTCCGGAACACAAACCAAAAAATCCCGGGGGTTTTTGGGCGCGATAGGGCGTTTCAACCCTGATCTTTAAACTGGGTTCTGTGTGTTGGATGTGTGCCTGATTTTCATACCCCCTTTGGGGAAGTTGTAAATAAAGATTGCCAGAGGTCACCCATTGGCTTCTGCCACCCTTTCCCTGCTGTGCCCCAAAGGTACTTTTAACCCTTTTTGCTGTACGTTGTGATGTTGTTTTACCGTGACATTTGGGAACGTGAAACAGGGGCAAAAGATGTCTCCAATTGATCAAACAGCAAGGTCTCCATTTCCTGCCTTTTACTCTCTATTTGGTGTGGGTGGGAAAGGAAAATGTGAGTTTTTTTTGTACCGGGGATCCCCGGGGGGTGGCAAACCCCGTAACGTTGGGTTTATTTTTAAAGGCTCCCTTTTTGCGAGGATCCAAAGGGTTTAGGAAATGGAGCATTTTAAGCATAAAGTGAGAGTTGGAGCCTTGATTTTCCCCAAACCTCTGGATCAGGGGGCACTAGCAAACTGATCTTCCTATCTTCCCCCCTTGCCTCTAATCGTGCCAAAACCCCTTTCCAAGGCAGGGAAAGTCGGGGAACGTTTGGGTCTAAAATACCTTTCCCCCTCCTCCTCCTCCGGGCCTCCCGGCCCCAGATTCAACCCCAGCCCCGGCTTGCCTGGATGAGGGACCCTGAGAGCTTTATGGGCCACCCCCGCATAGCTTGGGGCCCCCAACCATGCCCAATGAAAGGGTGATGAAAATTTTGAATGTCGGGCCTTTTTGGACTTGACGGAGGGGGAAAGGGTCCGTGTTTGGGTCTGTGTCCTTTTTCCCCCCTCCGTCGTGGGGGACCTGTTTTAGAGTGTTTAAAAGATGTTCCCGAAACCCAAAATCACCACAAGCTCATTGGGTGAAAGGGGGTTTTCCGCACTGACCCCTTTTGGTGGGGTTCTTCCAAAAAATGGGGAAAAGGGTGGTGCAGAGCTTTTTTCCCCGCCTCCACCTCGGGGGGTCAAAAAACCCCGGGTCCCCACCCCTGCTTGTCAGGCCAAAGTGGGCACTTCGTATGCGCAAAAGGCAAATTGCTGCTGCCACAATCGTTGGGGCATGTGGAGGGTGGAAAATTTCCCCGGGTTGTCCCCGTCAACAATGAGGAGGTTGACGGGGAGCTGAGTGCGCTGCAAAGAAACCAGGGGGGACGAAAACAGAGTGGGGAACGGCGGAATTTCGAACTTTGGGGCTTTGAGCCTTCCCCAGCAGGCCGTCCCGGGCCCCGGTAGTCTTTAGAAATTTTTGGACGAAAAAGGGGTTTATGACATGTGCCAGGCCCCGGGATGTGCTCCCGCCTAACCCTCTTAAGGGCGGGGCCCGGGAGATTTTTGCCCGGGTTTTTGCCCCACCACCTTGCCCTGGGCCCAAGGTTCTTTGGGACCCCGCCAAACGCTCCCGGGTTTTGTTGCGGAGAAACCTTTCCCCGCCTGACCTGGTGTGGACGGTTCAAAAAAGATTTAAATTTAACACTGCCTGGTTTCTTGGGCCCCGTGATGCCCCAGAGGACCCTTGGGGGAAAGAACCCCGCACTATCCCCGCGGTTTTTTAAGAGTGCGCCCGGGGCCCGAGAGCAAAAACCCTTTACCCCCCGAGACATCCAACCCCCGGGCCCAAAAAACCCAAAGGAGCTGAAAAAGAGATTTAGCGGGGCCTTGGCCGTGCTTAATAGTCTATGTTTTCGGTGGTCAGAAAGGATTTTTTGGAACCCGATGCAGGGCAAGCGCTTGAAATTTTGGGTGACCCCGTGGCTGGCCAAGGGCCAGGGAAAAGCTTTTTGGCAAAAAAAAATTGCCCGCTCCGGGATCTGGTATTGGGGGCAGGCAAGGGCCATGGGCCCTGGCGGAACCCCCTCTGTGTCCACAGACGGAAAGGGGAACATTTCCAAAGGGAAAAACCCGGCAATGCCCACATTCGGGGTTTTGGTTTGGGTTGGGTTTTGGGTTTAATAAGTTGTTTCTTCTGCCTCCCAAATGGAAGCAGAAGGGGTGGGCCGCTATACGGCGTGAGGTCTTAAAATGGGTAGGAGAAGGGGGGAGGTTTGGGGCTTGGGGGTGTGGTGGTTTCCGGGCCGGGCGGGGGGAGGCTGAAGCGGAGGCTGATCCCTGTTCCTGACTCCCGGAGACATGGGAGCTGAGGAACGCTTGGTGGTGGCGGAGGAGGGGGGTGGAGACAAGGGGGTGTGACAAAGGTTGGAGGGGCCCCGGGGGCGGCTGGCCTTTTTTTTGGCCCAAAAGTTGGGCCCCCAAATTTTAAATCCTGCATTCGCCGCCCTGTGATAGGGTTTTTGGTGGTGGTTAACCCCCCTAAGGTTCTTGCCCCCTTTTTTATGCGTTTAAGGCCAAAAGGGGGATATGACCCTTGTAGGTGGGAATTTAGAGGCTTTTCTCAAAGAAGGCCCAAAGGGTTGAGGAGGTCCTGGACCTTTTTTTTGGTGTAAGCCCAAAGGGCGGGGTTTGGGGCTGCCCCCCCCCCCCCGGTTGGCGGAAAACATATCAGCGGGGCTTTGCGGGCCGCCCTCCCTTTTTGAGGGGAACCCCTACTGCATACCCCCTTTTCTTCTCCCCGTCCAGTTTAAAGAAAGGGCCGGGGTTAAAAAACAAATTCTGCTGAAAAGAACCCCGTTTGGGTCCCCTAAAGTCCGGGCATCATCATTTATCATACACAGGTGACTAAAGTTGTCCTGACATTCCCGATCCCGGGGGTGCGGGCCTTTAAAACAAGAGGGGCTGCAAGGGGTTGCCCACCGCCCCGTGATTTTTGCCGATTTACCGGCCCTTTTTCCCCCTCCCTGATGGCATCAGTAACTGGGCGTCCCGAGCAGAGGGAAAATCCTCCTCTTTGGGCCCTTGTTCCCTTTTAAAATTTCTTCTGACCCCAAACCCCATTTTGTCATCAAAGAAGTCTTCAGAAAAAGGAGTATACACAGTGGTGGGTTTCACGAGTTGACTTTTTGGGCCCGCTTTATGTTGGGCGGATTTTGATGTGCTGATGAGAATTTTGGGCCCGGGCTGGGAGGACGAGGGGTAAAAAACTGTGGATGCAGGTTGCAAATTTAAACCCCTGAAGGACAGTTTTGGGGACCCCTGTTGTTACTGAGATTCACAGGGGCCCTGACCAGCGATGACAGGGCCCGACGGTCTGAATGACGATCCGCTGGCCCTGGTTTGTTTCCAGAAATGGAAGGAGCCCTTTCTCGTTTTTTTTTTTCCTTTTACCCCACCCCCTGTCCTACCCCCCCCTTTTTCTCCCCCTTTCCAACCCCGAATTTGCTCCCTGTTTTTAAAAAAAATAAAAAATTTTGAAGGTATGGAAGAGTTTTGGAAGTCTCTTATTAAAAAAAAACGGGAAACAAGCTATTCTCAAATTTCCCCCAAATCAAAAAAAATTGTGGATTCCAAAATTTTAAATGCAAAATAGATTAAAATTTAACAAAGCTTGACTGACCAAAAAATGAAAAAAAAACCTGTCTGAAATGTTAGGATATTTAAAAAAGGGATTTTTTGGCACCTTTCAATTCAAACCCGTTTGGGGGACTACCAAAATTTCTGTATTCAAATTTAAGCCAAAAAAGATCTATCAACAAAAATGGCCTGCGGGCCCAAAATGAAAAAAACAGGGATCCCCAAAATGTATTCAGATAAAAAAGGTTTTTTTTGGGACCCATAATTCACCATTTGGGGACTCAAAAATTTCTGTATTCAAATTTAACTGCAAAGTAGATCTATCAACAAAGCTGGCCTTTCGCCCAAAATGAAAAAAACCCTTTTCTGAAATGTATTCGGTAAATAAAAGGTATTTTTGGCACCCCATCAAATTACCCGTGGTAAAAATACACAATTGCTGGATTTAAAAATTTTTAAATGCAAGGGTGGCTCTATCAACAAATCTGGACTGGGGAAAAAAATGCAAAAAAAAAACGTATCTGTTTTTGTATTTTGGAAAAAAGGTATTTTTGGGGAACCCTTTTAATTCACCCGTGGTGGGCTCAAAATTGCTGCCCTTTTTTAAATTTTTGTGCAAGGTGCCTCAATGAAAAAAAAGCTGTAGGGCGCCCCCAAGTGAAAAAACACGTATCTGAAATTTATTCGGAAATTTTCAAGGGATTTTTGGCACCTTTCCAAATTTCCCCGTTTTTGACTACAAAATTTTCTGCATTCCCTTTTTTGTGGGGTGCCCCATTTAACAAAATTGGACTGGGGAAAAATGCAAAAAAAAACGTTTCTGTAATTTTATTGGATTAAAACAAGGTATTTTTGGCACCTATCAAACCCGTGCTGATTTCAAAATTGTGGGGTTCTAATTTAACTGCAAAAGGGGGCTATATCAACAAAGGGGGAATTTGGGGAAAAAATTTAAAAAAAAAACCTATTGAAAAGTATATGACAAATTTAAAAATGGGGTTTTGCCCCTAACAAAGGGACCGCAGTTTTAGAAATTGTGTTTTATCCTAATAAAGTTCAGGCTGCCCATTTTCCCGGAAATATTTCAAAAGAAAAATGTTAATAATTTAAAATTTTTTTGGCAGTGCCAAAAGGGCTACCGAAGTCTTGGTTAACTTTATCCAGGGATTTTTTATAGGCTTGTCTGGTTTGCCCCCGGGGCCCCCCCCCCCCCCCCTCCCTTCGGACTTTACAGGGAAAATTTCCCCTTTTAAAAAATTTTTACCTAACTACAAAAATTTTTCCAATCTCGGTTTTATTCTAAGTTGTAAGGATCAAAGCTAACAGTAGAGCTTTTTCTGTGAAGAAATAGAATAATTTCGCGGAGCTGTTTGGACACAGGCAGAGCGCACGTCCTCCTGCTATGAGACGTTGAGAGACACTGATCATGAACAGGAAGGGCTGTTCTATGTAAAACGAGGTCATGTGATTTTTCCAGCCAATCGCAGCCATACACATCCCAGTCATGACGACGCACACACATCTCCCCCTGCTCTATTCTGTAAGCTGATTTGCTGGCCGCCAACTGACAGGAAGCGCCGAAAATGGCTCGATATTAATAGATGATGACGATTTAACCTAAATTATCGCATGATCTAAAAATTTCGATCAACATAAAAACTGTGCCGATTTCAACTTTGTCGATAATAATCGCTCAACACTAGTCTTCAGCAAACTGTTTGTATGCTTTTTTGTGCATCACCTTTAGAAGAGGCTTCCTTCTGGGACAACAGCCATACAGACCAATTTGATGCAGTGTGCGGCATATGGTCTGAGAACTGACGGGCTGACCCCCACTCTTTTATCCTCTGCAACAATGCTGGTAGAAACTCATACGGTCTATTTGAAAAGAACAATCTTTGATGTGACGCTTGGCACGTGCACTCAACTTCTTTGGTCAACCATAGCAAAATAAGTACTGAGTGGAACCAGTCTTGTTAAACCCCTGTATGATCTTGGGCACCATGGGGAGATGGGTGTACTCACTTTTGTAAGATACTGTATATCAATCACCACGGCTACAAAGGGAAAGTTTGCAGCAATAATCTGTAGGTGTCACCTCAGATTTCTACCATGGATTCTACGAAAAATCCATTGTGCAAACATTACCTTAGGCAGGATTCTCAAAATCAGCTGGGTATATGGGCTGCACATAGAAAAAGGTTGAAGTTGATTAGCTGCATTTCTTTCAGATTTGTACAAACTAATTGCCCAGTTTAGACAAGAACACGAGAATTTTTAACTCACTTTTTTTAAGCGGATGAGCGGCAAAAAACTTGGACAAAGCTTTCTGGTTGTTTTTCATGCCATCCTTATGACTTCAATAGCATATTTTACGCCATTTTTAGAGTGAAATCCGACAGAAGAAGTTTTTGAAAAACGGCGGCTTTGAAATCCAACCTCAGTATATCCGAGCAGTGTAGCCTGCATTGTGGATTTTCAATTGAAGTCTATAGGGATGGTTTTACAGTTGTTTTACAGTCGTTGTTTGAAATTCCGAATCTGCAACAAAAACTGACTCAAAATCCTTGTAGACGGACCCTTACAAATAACAATTCCAAATGAGTACTTTTTTACGTGATACATTTATAATGCGTAAAGGGCAATGTGTGTTTATTATTTTGTTTTATTGCTATTTTTTTTTACATTTTTCTTAGATGCTGCAGTTCCTTTTACATGCAGAACCTAAAGGGTAAAATGTCCAGGATTGGAGTTAAATCTGGTTCTGGATGTAATAGCAGGACTCCCGCATGCCTGAGGATGTCTCAAGAGCTCCAGTGGCCAGCAGAGCATAGATAACAGTACTAGGAGCCACATCAATATGTTTCATGGGACAGCACTGAAAATATGATTCTGTTACAATGTAAAGTAGTCAGTATACAGCTTGGATAACAGTGTAAATTTGGTGTGTCCTCAAAATAACTCAGCACACAGCCATAAATTTCTAAACCGCTGGCAAAAAAAGTGAGTATACCCCTAAGTGAAAATGGACAAATTGTGCCCAATTTGCCATTTTTCCTCCATGGTGTCATATACAGTAGATTCATACATCACCACTCGTAAAGTGGGTGCTCACAATACAAATCTATCCTTGTAACCAACTTCCCCCATCCCCCATGCATCACACAATATTTTCAGAGCTTGACACTAGGAGGAGTGTGTGAGACAAAGCAATTATTTGCACATTCATCGCTGCTTCAAATTTGATGTATGGATATCTCCCATTACATTTTACCCTACATCAGTTCTCTATTTGAGATCTCTGCCCTATGGGAACCTCACTTCTATCATCCATAGGCATAAATAGCAGACAGATGAATCTCTATGCCCTAAAGTCCTGACTAGACTCATATAGGTCTATATGATTTTTCAGCCTCTGATTATAAATGTAAATATTTTAATTAACTGACAGCAAGCAGGATCTTGAACATAGTATACTTGAAATGTATATTTTATTCTTTTAGGCCCCCTCACAAATATTTTGCCTTGCGTTTTTTTGTCCAACAACTGAATGCTTTTTTTCAAAGCTTTATACGTTTTTGATGCAGTCTTTGTAGTGTTTTTTGCAAAAACATGTATTTTTTATGAAGCCTTTTTCCCATCAAAAATATATAACGTGATCTGCAAAAAAAACACAACACCCAGGCACACAGGGTTTTTTTGGTGTGGATCTATGGGGAGAAAAATTCTACAAACTGCCTGAACAAAAACTAAACCAAAATCATGCTGCATTTTTTAAAGAAAAGTGACTGATCCAAAAAGTGCACACAAAGTTAAAAAGAGACTACAAAGAAAAAAGCAACAGCTGTAGTGGATTTTATATTTGCTTATCAACTAACACCTCTCCACTACAATTTTTGCCCAAAAGAGTTTAAAATCGTACGTTTTTAGTAGCATTTTTTGCAAACCTACACCAGACATTTATAGTATATTGATACTATAGTATGGTATATTGATGTACAGTATATGCCATAAATGTCTGATAAGTGCCGATCCCACCGCTGTGATTTGCACCTATTTTTGGAATGGGTCCCAAAAAAGTCTCTGTGCAGAAGGCATTCAAGGTATATTTACCTCAGTTGGATTGCAAAGTACAGCGCAGCTGAACAAGAGCCCAGTATTAGGGACGTCCACATGATGAATTTCAGAACACTCATCAGATTCTGAATCTTAAAACACCATCGTCCGACGAAAATTTTGATGGGGTTTTCAATGTGGATTTTAGGTTTTTTAGGTCCCATTTATCTCTATGGGGTTTTAGATGCATGTCATACGTAGAAATGTTTGGAACGCCTTTTTTTTACAAGAAATACGGCAGATTATAGAACTTGTTCTAAGTTTATTTTTAAAACCGGAGGTTTGACATGTGGAATACAACTCGGATTTTCAAATGAGGTCTATGAGGATGCTCTTAGGCCATGTTCACACGGCTTAAAATGGGCCGTATTTCGGTCCGTAATTACGCGCCGAAGTGCGTGAATTACTGCTGGACTACGTCCCAGTCATTACGGTAATCCACAGTTCTCATAGAGAACTATGGATTACGTTTTCTCTCCCTGCTCGGCGAATACGCCGGGGGGGAGATTTAAATGACATGTGAATTCCCAGCGACATATACGCGCCGCTGGTAATACAAGTCTATGGGCCGGCAAAGTGCCGGCCCCCCGCTCACTCCCCCGCTCCCGTCCACACGGCGTAATTGCGGGGCGTAATTACGTCCCGCAGTTAAGCAGTGTGAACATAGGGTTACAGTTGGATTTTTATGGGTTTTTTAAACCTGAATCAGTGTGTAAATCTGATGGGAATGGCTTGTTGTGTGGACCAACCATTAGAGCTTCAGGTCTACATGGATAAGGAGAAAACATACCACATGTGTAATCTGTACAACTACACAAGGGTCAAACAAATAATAGGGCCCAATTCCAGCATAAAAGCAGCTTCCTATGGGGGT